>JAHBCN010007746.1:0-42089 GCA_019359885.1 Listronotus oregonensis | reverse complement strand
ATCGATCCTAAAAATACATTCATAAATATATTTAAATCTTAAAATATTTGGCACATCTGAGGATGTATTTTTAGATTATGATACTCTTAAAACGAGTTATTTTACCTTTTGCAAGATTACTATTCTGATAGCATCATTTTTCAAAAAATATTTATTAGGTTATATTTTCTTACCTCCGACTCATCACAGCTTTGAAGTGGGTTTCAAAGCTTTTCCAAACTGGAAATACAGTAATCATTGTGATTTATACACTAAAAAATATCTATTCTAGTGGTTTTTTCTTAAAACCAATAAAAATAAAAACTTAGTCCAAAATTAGATAAATTATTAAATATAAAAAATGTCAAATAGTCCACACAAAAAAAAAACAAAAACACTGCAGAGTAATCTTTAATCTCACTTATTACTTTAAAACACAAAATAACACACCCAAACAAAAAAAATTTAATACAAAAATTGAAACGCCGTTAATCCATTACTGGGTGATTTACGCCAATCAGCTGATTTTGACGTTGAGTCTAGTAATTTTTGTTTTTGAACATGTAAGCCAACACAAGAATGTTAGCTTGGACAAACTATACTTATGGTTGAAGGCATGTGTTAGGCCCATAGCAATTTATATTTAAATGTAATTTTTACTCAGTGCTCTCGGTAGTTGAATTAAAATAATTGAAAAATCGTATTCAATTACTTTTCAGTAATTGGATTACTTTAATTTAATTACTTTCCGGAAAAGGTAATTGTATTTTGATTAATTATCAATTAACAGGATTATGTAATCGTAATTGGTAATTTATTTTCACGAATCCCAAGTAATTCAATTACTTAGAGAGTAAATCGATTACTTATAAAGTAATTGAATTACTTGGAAATTAATTTAATGACCTAATAAATAATTGAACTACTACAAAAAATTCGGCCAGCCAGAAAGAGCATCTTGAAACACGGGGAGCCTCTTTGAATCCGGCGAAAGTCGCCTTCGCGCCGATTTCGTATTTTCGAGTGATGCATATCGCCACCGTTTGTATCCTTTTTTTTGTGAAAAATATGTTGATTTTTTGGGTAGGATAAAAAGAAATTTTATTTTATAGTCATTTAATATTGAACTTGTCTAGAAAGCAGTTTGAATAGTGTGACGTGCGCGTATGATGCATATTAGTATATATATATTTTATTTGTTTAGTATATCGTGTTTAATATATGTGGTAATTTAAATAGAGTAATTGCCAAAATATTCAATTACCTTTAGTTTTAATTGAAAATTGAATTACTTTTTAAAACTAATTGCGACAGCTCTGTTTTTACTTAAGTTTTCAGGATGAATTTTTTCTGGTCTAAAATTTTATTGTAACATGTTTAGCACTGAAACTGAAACTTCAAATTTGACAAATAACGTTAAAAATGGCTGTTTAGAGCTGAAAGGGCTTTCCTACGCTATTTATATTTCAGTATATGCACATTTATATTGACTTTTCTACGTTTTTAAAAGAATAGGCGTGTTGTTAAATTCATCAGATGGTTTAGCGCTGAAATGTATCGTGACGTCAGACTAGATTACCTCTAGTTTTATCCTTGTCCATATACTACTAAAACAACGGCCATCTTTCTTTAGCGCTTTTCCATCAATTAATTTAAAAACGGCTTGATGAAACAGCGATTCATCGATGAATTTAACAACACGCCTAATAATTTGAATTAAAACTTTCTTTTTTTATAGATATGGACAAGAAACTAATTATAAACATGATCAATATGAACAAGATTATAATAAAAACAGGTATGTATAAAAATATAAAGGGTGTATAAGGTTTATATTTTAATTTGTAAAACATTAAGCAATTTTAAACAAAAGAAATTTAAATATACAACAAAATCAATTACGCTTAAAATTATCATAGTGTTGTTGCTTGATTTAACAGAAATTACAGTAGAAAAACCCCACCATAGTTTCTGCTAGTCATTTTAAATAATAGTAATAACTTTAAAATACATCATTAGTATCAATACTATACAAAAACTACATAAGACAGACGCAAAATATTTCTAGGGGAGTTGGAGAATGGATTCATTTTCTCATTTGAAATATAGACAGCACTAGTTCCATAAAAAAATATATATATTTCTTAAGGATTATTTATATTTGTCTAATGTGTCTTGTTGTCACGCGTCAGAACGGTATCGGTTTCGTGCATTTAGTTAGGTTAGAGGCACATTATTTTGTGTTGCGTCGCAGCGCTTTCTATTGTATGTATAATAAATGTATGAAACCAATATGCTTCTAAAGCGACACGTCACAACACGGCACAGTAGTGTGTTGCTGCCTTTACTTTTTAGTATGTTCATCTATTAACTAATAAGCCTTTTAGCAAAAAGGCAGATTGATCTACATTACACTTTCCCTACCTTCAACTGTCGTGAGTAAGCTGTAAGAAGCCAGCAAACTATACAGTTAATAATGACATACTCTCTAATTGGTTGAGAGCTATATAAGATCGAAACACATCACCAATAATATATTTTTCTAAAATTAACAGGACTTTATACAATTTTCTCCCTACCCTTAATTTCAATAATGTATTTTTTCGGGGAGCAGATATAATTTCATTATAGTAGTTCAAATACACCATTGATAGAAACAATGGTATCATATTGATTTTTATGGATGTGAACGTTTTCACTGTAATAATATGCCCTAATTAGTTCTGGGATTTATGTGTCTAGTCTCTTACAATATATATTTGGACCAGTACAATTTTCAAGGAATTTGTAATAATAACTGACGTTTTGAAAAAAAAACTTAAAAAGCATTTCTTTTTCTAGATATGGACCAGAAAGAAACCAGTATGACAGTGATATAAATAGAAATGAAAGAAACCACACAGGCGATTTTACCTATTATGAATATTTCGATCTATTTGAATCCTCGCCAAGATATGGTGACCATGCAAATTTGATTTTCCAGGTATACATATCAAAACTTAATCAAAAAAGAAATAACTGTAATTAGTTCAAAAAAAACCCTATTTATTAAGATTATCGCTTTAATTTGACAAGAAATTGACTTTTTCTTATAATAATAAGTTGGAGAAGTATAAACAAGTCATATTAATAAAATTTAGATACCCAATTTATTTAGCGATTTCAAAGCATAACATACTGAGTTTCATCTTTTTTTCCTATATATATATATATATATATATATATATATATATATATATATATATATATATATATATATATATATATATATATATATATATATATATATATATATATTATTATATATATATATATATATATATATATTTTTTATCACATATATTATTAAAATTCTTTTCTACCAAAAAACTATTTATCCAGAAGTTTTAATTACCAAAGCAAGTTTTTTTAGTCTCAATCCTTTAACTCCCCAGTAAATATGGCAGGAAATAATTCAGAAATATCAAAAAAAAATGACTATTTGTTTTTCTTTCAGGATTCTGCTAGAGGAATAGCTCCAGTACCAGAAAATCTCCAGACCTATAAGGCTTTCTTAGGAGAATCATACGAAATTATAATGGGCGTTAGGGAATGTCCTGTTAATCGGATGACTCTTTGTGTTACTTCCGATGAGGAGAAAAATAAGTGTGTTAAAATGAGAGTAAGTGACAAAATGTGGAAAATTTGGTTCTTTCATTTTTTAGAAGAGGCAAAAAACTTTTAATACTTATTTTTGCTTTTTGTAATTTTATTTTTATCTACTAATTATAATTTGAAACCAAAGCTTTTTAAGCGTGGTGGCTTTTGCTACAGTCGACCTAAAGGTCACTTTTAGCGATAGATTCAGGGGGGTAAAGTTTAAAACTTTTTTTATTTAATTTTTTTATATAATATTTTAAATGTATAACATCTCAAGAATATTGTATTAAATTTTGAGGTCAATTGGAGCTAAATTGACAAATTTATGATAGTTTTAATGACCGTTGCTCCAACTCAGTTTTGCGCACCTTTTAGCGATATGGGCTGAACATATAAAAGTTAATGTTAATATTTGGGTGAGCAAGAGGCGAACAATCAGCTTCGACTAAAAATTGACTCTATTTCAGTTACTACTGATCATGTTCAATTTATAAAATTTAAAAATATCCGGTATTTTCAGATATATCCTGAAAAAATAAACAAAAGCTTTAATCAAAATTTATTTTTTAGACTGCTTTGAAAGCACAGTTACTAAAACCAGAAATGGATTGCTATAAAGGACATTCTCAGATACACTGTATGCAGGCAATAAGATCAGGTAAGTCAAAAATTTAAAATCATAAAAAAAATAAAAATAAATAAATTAATATAAAAAACGTATTTGCTGAAGTAAATATGTCACCTAAATATCCTTATAAGTTTTTTATATTATCTTGGTTCATCATCTTTGTGATATTTATCTTTTATGTATGTTATGGACAAAGTGATTAACTGCCCACTCTTTTTCCTAGATATTATGAATAATGACCAATTAATCATTTTGTCCATAACATATTATTTATTTTATATTTTTATATTGTTTTAAAACCGTGGTTACAAATTTTCGTAAATAAATAAATATACCAGTGTGTCTCAAATAGGTGATTTGTTGTGAGATCTCAAAATTATCAGAGATGGAAGAACGATTTTATTCTAGTGGTAGTTCCTTTTAATATTGACCTTAAAATCATAAACACATTAGTTCCATAGCCAAACTAGCGGCCGGTTGCATTTCTCTATTAGCTAAAATGCATTTCAATTCATCTCAATTTCAATTTTTTAAAAAGCAGATTATGCTGTATAACAATATGATACCTAAAGCTAGGAGTCGTATAAAACACAAATTAAAGGTACAAATAATGCTGCATTACACTCAAGACAAACTACATAATAAAATCATCAGGTACAATAGTTTTGCTTAGAAACTCCTCTTAGTTGTAATGGGCGCATCGTCACGGGTAATTTCTCGGTTTCCTTTTAAATTTCCTCTGTCCTTCAATGCTTGTTAATGTCGTAGGTAGTTTGTTGTTAAACATTTTTTCTTTCTAAAGTATCATATTTTGTGTTAATAGGAATGGATGTCTCTTTGTGATTGCATCAACACTGCTGTGTATGAAACAGATGCTCTCCAGAATACACAGATCAAATAAAGTTAAAATATTTAATTTTTTAAAAATAGGTTTGGAGGGTGTTTGTTGGTCCTTGGTTTCATTTAAAATGCGCATAGCTCGTTTTTTTAATAGAAAAATAATGTCTAAATAATTCGATGTTGAATAACCCCACTGCAATATGCCATAACTCAAGTGACTCTCGAACAGAGCAAAGTAAATTTGAGTTGCAACATTTGAGAGCATTGAGGTAGATCATTGTAGTATTGATCGCAAACAGACTTGATGACAATTTCTTTGCCAAGGATGATATGTGCAGATCCCACTTTAAATTGTTCTGTATTGTCAAGCATAAAAATTTGTACTCATTAACAATACGCACCCTATTGTTGTTTATTTCAATTATCAGTTTTGAGCCGGTTTTCTTATTAAGTGCCATACACTTTGACTTTTTAACATTTAAGGATAATCTATTAACTTCAAACCAATTTTGAATAATTTTTAGGCCCTAATTTACTTTGCGGTGTAGTTCTTCGTCGTTATCGGCAACCCATGTTATTGTCGTTTTTTTATTTTTTTTTATTCATTTATCCCCCTTCTAACCTGTATACATTGTATTCCAAATCTTTGCTTATAACCTGTATACTTTGTATTCTAAATTTTTTCTTATAACACAAGCATTATTTATTTTTTAATTCCATTTAAGGAAGAGCCGTTAATATCCCCAATCTTACAAGAAAATTATTTCCTCTTGCCAACTCACAAGGCAGTCGTAAACTTCCGACTTCTTCACCTCCTTCATTATTGCTTTCTGTAGAGGTATTTCTTATGCTCAAAATTTTTAGGTTCCTCACTACTCAATACTTTAATATTTAGGTTTTAAAGGTTAGTAAACTGTCTTCAGGTATAAAAAAGAACAAACGGGTTCTTCTCTCGCTGGCGCAACCGATGATTTTATTCCAATTTAACTATTTTTTTTTTTTCTTATTTAGATTCTTCTTAATGTGCCATACTCTATGCAGAGCATAGGCGCCCTCTCGCACATACCTGTGTTGCGTACCAATTTACAGAGATATGCGGGACCACCGGCTTAACGTGCCTTCCGAAGCACATGTGAGAGGGTTTACTAGGCAGAAATACTACACAGTGGTTTGCCATTGCCTTCCGTGAGGTGACGAGCTATGAAAAAGTCCAATGGACAGTGCGGGGAATCGAACCCGGGTCTTCACGGCTGAGAGGCGGGTTCGCTGCCACCCCACCAGCTCGCCACTTATTTAGATTACGATTAGATTATTTAGATTACGATTTTTTTTTAAACTCTTTTGGGTAAACTTTTTCAAAAGATGTTTTTTTGCGTTCTTTAAAAAAGTTGACCATTTTCTAAAATATATTAAAAAAAAAATGATTACTACTTTTTTACTCTAACATTCAATGTTATATTTTTAGGTACTGCGGATGTTACAGTTTTAGACGCTAGTGACGTATACACTGCTGGGCTCAACTTTGATTTGGTGCCATTTATAAGTGAAGTTTATAATCTAGAAGATGCTGATTCTTATGTGGTAGCTGTAGCTAAGGAATCTGATCCAGATACTGAACTTACATATTTAAGAAGTAAGTTTATATTGAAATTTTCCATGTACAAGAAATGTTTATCAAAACTTCAGGCAGCATTAAAAATGGCTGTTTAGTGGGAAGCGCTCTACTATGATATTTATTTTGCAATATATGTATAAGACGTCTGCATTTTTCTCACTAAAGTTTAGATACTAACTGAACAAGTAGATTCATATGCATTTTTTAGTCTTATAAAGTATTTAGAAGGCACAATATGTAGCAGTGCAAAAAATCTCTTATTAATTTTTTGTACAAAACCTTAGAAACTTAATGTTTTTTTTTCAAACGTCACTAAATCCGTCATTACTCGACTGTGTAGGCGACCTCGAAGTTTCGTTTTTCCTCCGCTGGAGCTTTACTTTTCACTTTCCCGCCGGCGCGGCGGAGGAAAAAGTGTTATCATAGCAACAAAGGTACAAACAACAAAGCAAGCGTCAACTCAATATTTAATAAACTAAAAACAAAATCCATTTTTTTATTTATTACTCAATTGAATATAAAATGTACTTAATCAATAACTGCTTATCAATACGGAATTAAAACGCAATCGGAAACGCAATTTTAAAAACTAATTATTGTTGACAGTGTCCACTGACAGCTTTATGTTTCATTACTATGGCAACTATTCACCGACACCGGTCTAAGCCTCCTTGCGAACCCACATATCTTTAATAATTATTACTATTAAAAAGAGGTGCATTAATTTGTCGACAATTGAAGGAAAACTGCATATTTTATTTGGATTTTTATTTCAGCTAAAAATACTTGTCATGGTGGCATTAATACCGCAGCAGGTTGGGTGTACCCATTGGCCTTTCTAATAAGCAATGGATGGATAAGACCATATGGATGTAACAGCATTCGAGCAGCTGCAGAGTATTTTACAAAAAGTTGTGTACCAGGAGCAATCAGTACTGAGTATAATACGGGTGTACCATATGACAATATGTGTGACTTGTGTCATGGAGCAAGTTATAGGTAATTATAATTTATCTCAGTCTTAAGATGTCATATATAGATTGGTAAAAAGGAAAATAACTGGGGAGGAAGAAAAAAAAACTGCTGGCTAATAAAAAAAAGTTGGTCTCTGAATGAAGGGACTGGGTAGAATTGTATGCATCAATTTTCTATTCTAATTGTCTGACATTGTGAAAGGTGCCAGATTTTATAATACTTTTAAAAATCGATCTACGGCTGCAAGAAAATTGTTTTTGTAATACAGATTATCGAAGTTACATCAGCAAGTAGCTACTTGCGTCTACACGTTTACTTTGCAAACGTACAGTGTGTCCCAAATTCGAGCTTCATCATTGGGATCTTGGAAACTTGAAGAGATACGAGGTAGGTTAAATGGAGGCATAGTTGCTCATTTTGCTGCTGCCACCCACCTTAGAAGTTTAAAAATTTCGTATACTTCCAAAGACTTTTGAAAAAAACCAAATATCTGCAATTTAACTTTAATTTTTTTATGACTCTATTTGAATAGATGTAACAAAATAAAGTTCACATTTCCATTGCTACTTTTTCTATTCTATAGGATAGTGTTATTAAATTTACACACCGACGTTTCGTCTTTGAGTTGCCATCATCAACTTTGTTTTTTTTTTAATACGGTCCTGAATTTTTTATTATGGATTTTAAGAGCTTCTAAGATCTCAAACTAATGATGTACTGCTGTTTGGTCGCATTTCTATCAAACATATCGACAAGATTAAGTCAGTTCAGAAAAAAATTCTTAGGTATGTTGCATATAAAAGTGGCATCCCATCTACAGAGATTGATTTTAACGCTCTACAAAGCAATGTAAATATTGACAGTTTTGCCTCAAGAAGGAGGAAAAACTGATATGACTGCTCAGAGAGTTCTTCATGGTTTGGTTGATTGCCCACCAATTTTGTCTCAACTGAACTTTCACATTTCCAGAAGATCCTTCAGAGTCAAAAGAATATTTAATATTCAAACCCATAGAACAAATTATGGACTGAATAGGGCGATTGATAGAATCATGAGAAATTCAAATGAGCTAAATATAGATCTGTTTCATGTATCTGAGAGCTGATAATGTATTGTGATAATGTATTATTATGTGATTATGATATGTAATTTAGTTTTATATTTTTTTTACCTTTGTAAAGATTGGGCAGTGCCCGTGAAATAAATAAATAAATATATCGCACTTATTTGAAAAATTCATAATAATGGCAATTTTCATAAGAAATCATATGTCAGAAACACACAAAAAAATCGCGAATATTCGGTTTTTTTCAAAAGCCTTCGGAAGTATTTAAGATTTTTAAACTTTGATGTTGGCATTTTGATCAGTATCAATTTGCGCAACTTTGTCTTTATTTAACCGACCTCGTATCTCTTCAAGTTTCCGAGATCCCAATGATAAGGATCGAATTTGGGACACCCTGTACAGTAATTCTGCTTTAAAACTTTTTTAAAAAGTTTTTTTTATGATTATTTAGAGTCTCTTTTTAATTTTTTTGTGTACAACTTTTTTCATCAAAAGAAATTACTAATTTTTTATATTTTCTTTTTACATTATTAAAGTCTTGTTCAATATTTTTTTAAACAAACTTTATTTTTTGTTTATGTTACATAATAATATTTTTATTAAATTTTTCCTAGATACTGTAGAAGAGATGCATCTGAAGACTATTATGGCCATACTGGAGCTTTTAGGTGTTTGGTAGAGGGAGGAGGAGATGTTGCCTTTGTTAAACATACCACTGTGTTCGAAAATACCGGCGGAAAGAAAAGGGAATGGTGGGTGAGAGACAATTTAGTTGAAGATTTTGAGCTATTATGTCCAGATGGTAAGTTGTAAAAAAACTTTTCAACAATTTCGTTTCACAACCTATTTTTAATTAAACGGTATGGTTGATCACTGTAAAGCGCATTCTTGTGACCCCAGTATAATTTTTTTATTTTTAGGAACAAGAGCTGAAATTAATGAATATAGAAAATGCAACTTGGGTAAAGTGAAAGCAAACGCCATGGTAACAAGAGGTGGTTATGGATATAATGAAACACAAATTAATGCATATATAAATTTATTTTTGTATGCTCAGACATTTTATGGCAGGAAGACAACAGATGAATTCAGGTAAAAATAAAGTTATAGACACAGTTGGCTTTGAAAAACGTTACTCCGGTCCAATAAAGTTTAAAACAGTTTATTTCACATTGTCTGATGATCATTTTATATGTCTTCTTGTTATAGTCTGGAAGGCAGCGACAAAATTTTGGCACTTATAGTATAAAAGCTAGTTTTTCCGGATATGATAGTTTTATACAAACACATTTACAAAGAGAGACTCTGCTGACGAGCTCAATGTGGGGAGAGTAGCATCAATACTGCCCACATGTTAATTATATTTTAAAGTGATAAAAAATTGTGGTCAGAAGGGGAAAAGTAATCCGCTGATGATGTAAAATTATAACATTGACAGTTGTAATATTTGTAAAGATATTAACATAAGCTTGATAATACCTGATTTTCAACGAAACAATATCTTGCCATATATTGTATGTTGGGAGTTGAATCTATTTTGAATTGTCTTTTAACATAGTAATCGAGTTATTGAATACACAAAACTGGTTTGAGTTACCTGCGTAGACCACCTTTCTTCCTTCTTCAAGATTTTGAATAGAAATCCCTACAGTCCATAGATGGACTGTAGAGATTTCATGCAACACATGCAAAAACTACATTTTTCAGCGTTTTTGTTTATTGCCATTTTGTAGCAGGCATAATACATTTTGCGATTTTTAACCAATTTTATATTGTAGACAATTTAATCATGAAACTTTTTGCTACAACCAATAATTACAAAGTTTTTGAGTGGTGAAAGTAGACTTTTTTTAAAGGGTTTGTAGCAAAAACAATGCCTGTCACTTCGTACCAGAGAGAAGAGGTAAGAAGCAATGCCCGATTCGAGAAGTGACACAATTTTAATCAACCGTCAAAACACTACCAGACTACAACTTCAAATTTAAAAATATTTTTAAAAAAATGATAAAGCTGGTGTCAAAACAAAAAAAGGCAAAAAGCAACGGCACACGGTGTTCCCAAGCGGTCACCCATCCAAGTACTAACCGTGCCCGACGTCGCTTGACTTCAGTGATCGGACGGGAACTGGTATATCAACGTGGTATGGCCGTTGCTTATTAAAATTAAAAAGTCAAGTTAGAAAATAAACCAAAGAAAGCCACAAATAAATATTCGATTTAATTTTTTTTTACGATTTTACTTGTTAGTACATTACTTTCCACAGGAGAGGCTAGAAATTCAAAATGAAAAAAAAACTTAAACATACTTTCGTTGAGATCTCTATATATATTTATATATATATTTTTTTTTAATTTAAACTTTTAGAAACATAAGCCGTATTATTTAAAATATATTTTTTTCTTTTTGTGATGGCCCTACAATTCCTATTAACATTTCAAACTACCGTTTACGACTAGCGTTTCGTTTTTGGATTCCATCTTTGAAAAGTAAACACGTTTTACATACATAGCTCTTCTATGAAAATCGGTCATGGAGTGCGGAAAATTAGTAATTTTGAGATTTCCATCAGTTACAAAACACACATTATTATATATTTAAATTTGAACTTTGATACTATTACTAAATTTTTTATAATAAACGTCAATGTTTATTAAGGCAGCGGACATATAATCCACCACCATTTCAACAACTGACTAACGATTATTTTGATTACTTTAAAATGTAATTAAACAACCCTTAGAGTTTAAAACTTAATACTATAACTTGATCACGGTGGATTTTTACCGCGTGGGCGGTATTGATGCTCCTCTTCCCACCACTATTTCAGCAGCGGATCACTGCTGCGTGTATTCTTATGTTGTAAGCTATAATATATATAAAATTCAGCCTTTTTAAAATTACTAAAAGGTCGCTGCCTCTTGGACTATAAGGGCCTTAGAATTTTAATGAGTATTATCGGGCATGCTGCTATCTATTGATTCATTATAATTATTTTAAAAACTGTTACAAAAACTTAAAAAAAAAATTGTCTATTCTAGGATACTAGGAATGTTTTTAATTCTAAATTATTTTTTTATATTTATCAGTGTATTTCCATGCATGCAATCTTTCAGGATTAAGCTTAGGGTAATACACTGTATTTGTATTAAAATTTAAAAGGTCATAAAACAATATCCGTTTTATATATACAAAATAAATTTCATTTGCGTCATTTTTTGTGCTCACAGCAATAAAAAAGTGGCATTATAAACAATAACACTGCCCAATCATGTCTCTTTATGGTATAATGCATATGGTTTATTTTCATAGTCTATGCTATGTGTGGTTGAAACGTTTACAAATTGGAATATGCCAAAGACTAATTTTAGGCACTTTTATTTAAATATTTTATGTATTCTATATATTACTTACAATAGATGAAAAACAAACTATTATTTTTTAATTGTAATTAACTGACACTAAAAACACAAATTTGTTGGATGTGTACTAGTCTCAACGTAAGAATTGATAGCCGACGTCAAGTCCCGTCAGATGTATTTGTTTTCTAGCCAAACGATGCACAGTGGCATGATACGAGGTAGACTGTTTCAAAAATGGCTACAAAACACTTAGCTTCACCAAATTTGAATTTTATTTTTTTAATGAAAAGCTCATGAAATTTAGAAAAGATTGTTGACGCCCTTTTATGAGAATGTTTTTTTAATTCTGCCCCATTTTAAAAACGTGGCGACTGAAATTTTGAGTCTTTGGGAAAAACATATTTTTACTCGATATTTTGTCCTGAATATTGTTACTTGGGGGTTTTCGGGGTCACCAATCACGAATATGAAGTCGAAATTTGAAAAACTCCAAATCCAAGATGACGATTTCAAATGGCTGGTATCAAAATAGAAAAACACTTAAAATATGGGAAATATAGATGAAACATTTTGCTCAGGAGTTTTCGTGGACCAGTCTGTACCCTGGAAGGTAGAAAAAAGTAGTTTCATCTGTCAAAAAGCCCAAATAATATTTAACTTTCGTTTTAGTTTTGTATAAAAAAATATCAAAATCAAAACTTTATTTTGAAATATCATTTTTTTTTCAGCTTTAGTATGTTTACTTCCGAACCTCCTTACTCCGACTTGATCTTCCAAGATGCCACGACGCAACTAAAAGTTATCGAGCCTAGCAAGCGATACTACTCGCCTACTTAGGGTCTGATTTCATGCGAGCAAGGCGGATAGTAGATTGTCATGCTGGAGCGCAATCTCTAATGACTTCGCTAAGTCTTTTAGTCACTATGGCTGTTTTTATGCTTATATTTAAGTAGGTGCGCAGACTAATTTGTAAAAATGTGATTTTAGTTTCTAAGTTCCATTAAGCGTGACAATTAGGATACAAAATTATTCTTAGAAAGATAACTGACAAAATCCAGAGGTTGTTAGGAGGCCAGGTTATACAGGTGTCCCAGGATGTGTGGGCAATCTCTCAGAATCTGATAAAAAACCTAAAAATATTATGACAAGTTCCCATAAACTTTTTTCCTACTACCCTCCACTAGGGAGATACAGGTACATAATGGACGCCCGTGGAAATCGTTGTTTTTAAATAACTTTTAAAATACTAGGCATAATTTATTGTTTTTTTAAAATAAAGGTTGCTAGATAAGTCTTCTTAAAATAAACCCATTAAATCATATTTGGCTTATTTAGTTTGCCAGGGACGGACTAGCTTTGACATAATAATAGCAATTTTTTAACACCCTGTATGATAAAGGCTTAACAATATTATTTTTGGTTAGCTTTAACTTTAAACTAACAAAAGGTATTCTTGATTGATATCGATAAAATCAACTGTTTACGAGAAATAAAATATTATGGTTGCTAAAGTTTTTTACATTATACAGGGTGTTTTCTATCTGAATGTTAATATTTAAGCAGGCAATTTTTGAGTCTATTTTAAGAAAAAAACATCATATGAACATATGTCCTAAACATCTTAAGTTTTGAGATACAGGGTGGTAAAATTTTCAAAAATTAATCATTTATTATTAATATCTGTAATACCACTTTGGGTATTTTAATAAAATTTGGCATACATGTACTATGTTTCAAGGAGTATCTTTTAGTATACTACATTTTTTAAATTTCCATCAGTGGCGTTCGTACGGAATTTGACCTGCCTATTTTGGCAGACATTGATGGCACGCCACTGATTTCTCTTAAAATAAAAAATATTTTTGAATTCCATAACCATTTCGAAGCAAAGTCGATTACTTGATTTTTTTTTAATCCGATGCACGGTTTTCGCTTAAAAATATAAAAACCGTTTCTCTGCATGATCATAACAATATCTCCATGCAAAGAAATATCTAGATTTAATTTTTCTAGGTGAAAACCGTACATCGGACTAAAAAAATCAAGAGATCAAATCTGCTCATAATTTTTTTAGTCCGACGCACGGTTTTCACCTAGAAAATTATATCTATATTCTTTACCAATATTTTAATTTTTTTAAGCGAAAACCGTGCATCGGAATACAAAAAATCAAGTGATTAACGTTGCTTAGAAATGATTGGGTATTTCAAAAATTATTTTAATTTTAAGATAAATCAGTGGCGTAAAAAAATGTGGTACACTAAAAAATGCTTCTTGATACATCATAGTATCATGTTTGCCAAATTTCATTAAAATATCTAAAGTGGTCTCACAGGTATTAATAATAAATGATTTATTTTTGAAAATTTTACCACCCTGTATCTCAAAAGTTAAGACATTTAGGACATACGTTTATATAAAGTGTTCTTCTTAAAATGGACTCAAAAATTGCCCCCTTTAATTTTGACATTCAATTAGACAACACCCTGTAGAATGTAAAAAACTTTAGCAACCATAATATTTTATTTCTCGTTAACAGTTGATTTTATCAATGTCAATCAAGAATATATTTTTTATTTAGTTAAAGCTATCCAAAAATAATATTGTTAAGTCTTTATCATACAGGCTGTTAAAAAAATTGCAATTATTGTGTCAGAGCTAGTCCGTCCCTGGCAAACTAAATAAGCCAAAAAGGATTTAACGGGTTCATTTTAAAGACTTATCTAATTACCTTCATTTTAAAAAAATATCAAATTATGCCTAGTATTTTAAAAGTCAATTAAAAAAAAAACGATTTCCAGGGGCGTCCGTTACGTACCTGTATCTCCGTAGGAAAGGGTCGTAGGAAAAAAGTTTATGGAAAGTTGTCATAATATTTTTAGGTTTTCTATCAGATTACGAGAGAATGATCACATATTCTGAGACACCTTTTATATTTCCGGTGGTAAAAACACAGTCTTTAAAATTAGTCATGGTATAGAATAAATCCAATAAACTCGTTTTTTCATATCATTTTTAGTAAGAATTGAAGATATCTACAGATTATTTTTTTCATTTTGAAACTTTACCACATGGAAGTTACTGTGACTGCTGCTTAAACCGGAAGCTAACAAAATTTTGTTATTTTAATTTTATTACAATTTCTGATTCTATTCAGAAAATAACAAGTTAGTTTTTATGCATCACCTTGCGTAGCAAAAACAGTAGTTTCTAAGATCAACCTGGATATCATATTCTTCAAAGTTTTAACTGGCCACGGATGGTTAAAAAGCTAGGTTAAAAAGTCTAATAATTTGAGACTCAAAATTAAGACGCTTATCTAACCGAAAATGTCTTTAAATTTTATTTCTGCAGATACTAGAAATTGACAATTAGTTATTCAATAAATAAAGGGTACTTGACTTTTCATTGGAATATAGATATTTATTTTAAATTTATGTATGTTATAAAGAATTAACACTCCCTGTCAATAATAACCCAGAAATATTTAAAGACTAATTTATGAGTTTTAATTTCTGATGGAATGTAATTTTTATAGAATTCTACAGACGTAAAGGCTGGCACTTTTTTGTAATTATGATGAGTAAAACTTACTCAAAAAGATCTACTCCCATAAAAATAATTCAATCTAAAATTATTATATATTTAAATGCTTCTTGTGAAAGAAGTATAACTCTTCAGAGTGTATCTTTCATAATTATAAAATTAATGTCTATGCTCTGCCGAAAAGTTAAATACTATTTTTAATTATAATTTCCTGTTTTATCTAATAATAAACTAGATAGGGTGTGACCTAGGAAATTGACTTAAAATTTTGGATACAATAAAAAAATAAGGTATTCTTTTTAAAATAACAAAGTTTTCATAACACAAGTGCAATATTTCCAAAATTAATTTTGTTATTTTCATTTTTTAAGGGGTTATATACAGCAAGGAGGTCCCAAAAAATCGATTTTTTAATTTTTTTTCTTGAGAACACCTAATTTGTTAAAGTAAACATTATTAACACATTATGGCAATTTTTAACTATATTTTAACATTTTTTATTTGCAAAAATAATTATTTTGGAAATTGCTATAGCTGATTTCCGAGAGCACCTCCAAAAAAAAGGCGTCTTGCAATGATAACGATATCTTTGGTCTGGATCATCCAGAATAAAAAAAAATAATATTTGAATAATATAATCTATTATCTCGTAATTGATCAAAGAAATAAGCAAAATAATAATTTTTGGCAAAATGGCGGTTTCTCAAAAAATATCCCTTTTTGACAAAATTTTAAGCCTTAAATTGTTTATAAAATGAAAAATATTTGTCGGTGAGATAAAACCTTTGATTAATTACTAAAAAATAAACTCAAGAAACTTGTATTAATATTGATTGGTTAAGCCATTTCCGAGAAATCTTGCTCACCCACTTTAAAAACATAGATTTGAGAAAAGCGCGTTTCAAGTTCAAAAGCATATTATATATAGTAAATGTGTGCATAACTTCGACAGTTTTCGCCAAATTGACTAGAAATTTTCTGATTGTGTACTAAAAAATGTACTGTAAATATATGTACATTACAAAAATAAAATTTAAAAAAATTGATGTTTCGAAAATTTTAACTATATATATAAAATCCCTTAACGTGAATTGAAGTGGTTCACCTAAAGTTAAAAGAATTTATCCATTCCAAACAAAGACATACTCTATTAAAAACCGTATTTCATTAGCTTAGATTTTCTAGGCATTGTGTAAGTTGTAGATCTGATTTTATAAGTTTTATTATTATGCTGACTGATAAAAATATAAATCTTGAAAAAACAAATTTTAGTGTAAGTTTTTAGTTATTATACACAATTAGTTCTGGTTAAGGGGTGTTTACAGTCGTACTTACCAACATTTTATATTTTAATAAATATAATTTTTTAAAACTTTATTTTTGTCATAATACGAAATTTAAACAATTCTACATAATATACATCATTATGACATACAGAAAGATTTAGAAATTATCTCTAAAAATTGAAGAGGATATTATTAGAAACACAATTCCACCTAAAAAAAAGGTTAAAATGTAATCCCCCAAAAGATGTTGAATGAAAATGAAAATTTTTACATGTGCTTGTAAAAATGCGTTATGGTTTTAAAATAAAGAAATAATAAACTAGATTTTAAAAATAATATATGTTGGTAATTAAGTCTTTATACACCTCTTAAGCTGCATGTTCTAGTGAACATATATTTTATAGAAGTTTAAGTTTAAAAAGTGCACTTATCAGTAAGATATAATCCGTCCATTTTTAAAATACATTTTTGTTATTTACCTTCTATTTAGGATAGCAAGCGTCAATTTTTTAAAATACTTTTTTGTTATCTACCTTATATTTAGGATGGCCCACCTAAGACAACACTTGAAATGGCTAACAAGCTGTAAACCATCTTAAAAACTAGTCGTGTGTCACATATATCAATTTCTGAATATTAAAGCTTTTTTCCGCCACTAAACACGTTTCAATCAAGTATCAGTAAACCTTTCATTACTAAAAAATTTAGTAAAATAAAACGACAGTCTTCAAAGCATTTGCAAAAACGTATATAAGTATATAAACCTCAATTATCATTAAATTATAGAAAAAATAATGCAATTTGTTGCGTTGTTTAATAAAATATGTATAAGGGTTATAAGTCTTTTATATGACAACTCTTCTAAAATACAACTCCTCACTAGAGTTACTCATTCAACTATCGTGCTATAAAATCATGACATTTCTAAATACACTATCCTGGTTTCTCGTTTTAATCGCGGACACGAAGCGGCTAGTCAAAATGATAATTACCATGTTTGAACGTTTCAACCGCGGAAATAAGCTTAAAATTTTAAGTTCAGGTATTGAGTATAGGCGTGTTGTTTTATTCATCGATGAACCGTGCGCACTAATCGCTGATCCATCAAGCCATTTTTAAATTCATCGATGGAAAGCATTGAAGAAAAATGTGTCATTTTATTCAGCGGACGAGTCAGATGATTCAATCGCATACTCATCAAAGCCATCGGCTCTGAACCACGATGGATATTATGGATTTCTGTCAGTTGTAAAAGTTTAAGGTTAATATTTTTTGTTTTACGTTGTGTTTTGTGATATTTCATAAAAACACATTTATAACAAATCAGATGTTTGAATATTTATTTTTTTAAATGAAAAACCTCCTTCTGACGCACAACTTTTAAACGTTTCAAATGTCAGTAGATGATGAAACTAATTTGGAAGTGACCAAAGGTAATAAGGGGCCCGATTCTGTAAGCAATTTTTTGACATTCCTTTTCTTTATCTTTTTCAAAACAGTGACAAACTTATGAGTTACCTTTAAGAGCAACAAGGACATGTGATCCTTATTTTGACTTTCACTTTCCTTATATTTTTACAGAATCCCAGCTCAGGGGTTTCTTAAATCAGCAATCAAGCTTACCCACTCAAAAAACAACGGTAATCTGGTGTGATGTCACGATAGATTTCAGCGTAGTCATCTGATGAATTTAACAACATGTCTTAAGCCGCGTTTGCACCAAAGTCTTCCACTAAGTTTTCCACAAGTTGCGGCAATTTGTTGCTTTTCCACAAAATACAGCAACTTTTTTTTTCTTCCACTTGTGGAAAGACAAATCTTCCACTAAATTTTGGTTTCCCGCAGAGTGTCGGTAAAGATCAAAGAAAGTTGACAACTAAAAGTGGAAGATTTGTTGCTGCGCGCTTTACGCAAGCAACTTGTAGAAAACTAGTGGAAAAATGAAGAACTACTGCCTAAATCTTTCGCGCCAATTCTTTGGCAACAAGTTTTTCACTTGTTTCTCTAAATTTGAGAAGATCAACTTTTAGTTTTCTACAAAAAATATTCGACTTGTTGCTCTAATTTGAGAAGAGCAACTTTTAGTTGACAACTTTTAGTTTTCTACAAACAATCTTTTGTCAACTTTGGTGTAAACACGCCTTTATATTATACTATATTTGCTGTTTGATTTAATAATTAAATAAAATACGCGGTATCCCACTTGAAAGAATACAACTTTTTAACAAAAGCTGTAGAGCCAAAATTGACTATGACTAAATGACTGTTGTGTTTTTAGCTGGGCCATTCTGTATATGAAAACCAGAAAATAAATTGCTAGGAATTAAACATTCCTTTTAATAAATAATTAATTTTTATATTTATATTTTATATCTTTGTACAAATTATTTTGTATTATACACAGACGTTTTTAAATAAACAATATCTTTTCAAACACCACCGTTTTATTTCTTTCAATTTATGAGCCGCTCACTTAAAAATAAATAAAAATTGGACTGAATTAAACAGTAAAAATAACACAGCTGCACCATAAATCATTTTAAACTCTGGTCGCTGTCCCTCGAATAAAATTAATTCTAATTCTAAACGTAATGACTCATAAAGCAATAAACCCATAAAGAAAAGCAAGAATGATGAATAAAAATAACATTTTCCGACTTTGTTTTGTTAAAAGGACAATACGTGGTGTTTTAAATAAATACAGGATTTCCTTTAGATTTGTTACACTTTTTTAAAGCAATGTACGGGGTGTGTGACTGGTGACTCGTAAGAAAATTGAGATTATATACATATACGTTTTTAAGTTTAAAGATTATATTATGGGGGATAAGAAATCCGTATTTTATTTAATACCAATAAAAATGTTAAATGTGTTGAATTTTGGGGAAAAGTAAATTTATTTATTGATTCCAAGAAGTTACCTTGCAATATTTTTTTTTCAGATGAGTGTTTTTTCAATGAGAAATTGGCAAAACTCAATCTAACCCTAAACATTATTCAATACCAAAAGTTTTCGAATTATTAGAAATTGTGGCAAAGTAACAACTTTTAATTTCTCACTTCCTTTACTATATTTTTTCATAGAAATAATAAAATCATAGATGATTTTATTATCTCCCTCAAATAGAAAAAGAAACGGTTTTGCTGCAATATTAAAAAAACTTTCTTTTAAAGAGATTTATTGCCAAATGCAGTTAATTTTTTTAACTAAAGCAGCAAAATTTATTCCTACTGCTAAAAGGTTCACGTTGCTACTGTAATATAAGAATTTTTTTAATAATATACAGGCTATATGTCAGAAATATGATTTCACCTGTAATATCTCTTACTATCGTTGGAGACATCTTTTTTTTCAATAGCGACGCCTTCAAGGATCATGCTTAAAAAAAGACAAAAAAATCAAGAGGTTAAATCTGCTTATAATTTTTTTAGTCCGACGCACGGTTTTCACATAAAAAAATTAAATTTAGATATTTCTCTGCATGGTGATATTCTTTACCGATATTGTTATAATCATGCACAGAAACGGTTTTTTTAAGCGAAAACCATGCATCGGATTAAAAAAATCAAGTGATCAACTTTACTTAGATATGATTGGAGATTTCAAAAATAATTTTTATATTAAGAGAAATTAGTGGCGTACCATCAATGTCTGCCAAAATAGGCAAGTCAAATTTCGTACGAACGCACTGGTGGAAATAAAAAAATTATGGTACACTAAAAAATGCTTCTCGATACATAGTACTATGCCAAATTTTATTAAAATATCTAAAGTGGTATTACAAATATTAATAAAAAATTATTTATTTTTGAAAATTTTACCACCCCGATTCTCAAAAGTTAAGACGTTTAGGACATGCGTTCATATAAAGTTTTCTTCTTAAAATGGACCCAAAAATGTAAAAAACTTTACCAATCATAATATTTTATTTCTCGTAAACAGTTGATTTTATCGATGCCAATCAAAAATACCTTTTTTTAGCTTAAGGTTAAAGCTATCCAAAAATAATATTGTTGAGCCCTTATTATACAAGGTGTTAAAAAAATTGCTATTATTGTGTCAGACCTAGTCCGTCCCTGGCAAACTAAATAAGGCAAATATAATTTAATGGGTTAATTTTAAGAAGACTTATCTAGTAACCTTCATTAAAAAAAAAACATTAAATTACGCCTAATATTTTAAATGTTATTAAAAAAAAAGATTTCCAGGGGCGTCTATTAGGTACCTGTATTTTCGTAGGGGAGGGTCGTAGGAAAAAAGTTTATGTGAACTTTTCATAATATTATTAGGTTTTCTATCAGGTTCCGAGAGATTGCCCACATATTCTGGGACACCCTGTATATACCAACTTTGTAATTGGTCAGCAGGTAGGTCTTAAAAAGTTAAGTTAAGAAGGTGTAATTTATATTGTTCTATCTTCAACCTTTTTAACTTATACAGCAATTTATTAAACTTGCAGAAATGTTAATTTTTATTTGTTTATAAGTTCTGAACTATTCTCTTCAGGACAGCAAGTACTACATCAAAGCTACTTATATTTTCACTAGAAATTCTAAAACTTTATAATATACAGGGTGTTCCATTTCAAAAATTAATATCTGCTTTAAAACACAGGTTTTTGTGACGCACCATGCGAAAGAGCAAAGATTTTTGCTAGAACTAAAAATAATTTTCCTGTAATGGCAAATCCTTTCCAACCCACACAAAATTTACCCCAAAATCACTGGAGTTTTTTTAAAAAAATTTTTGCAAATATTTTTACTCCCAATAAAGATGTTTTCATAAATTAAATTTTAATCCAACTCATTCTGCAAGGAAAAAGGACACAAAAGGGGGGTCCAGGAAGAAGAATCTCTTGGTTCGCACTTAAAAGGGTTCCCCCATTAACCGCCCCTTTCGAACAGCCAATAACAACAACAACATCCGAAACTGATGGGGCCCGGGAAAAAAGAAAAAGTACTACGAGAGCAAAAATTTTATCTATAAAAGGGTTAGCAAATTCTCTAAATTTTCAGAAAAAAATAACTTTTTTTATAATTAAAAAACTTTTTACCCAAAAAAAACCTTAAAAAAAATTTTTAAAAGGCCATTTTTCAGTGTGGTGATTTTTATTTTTTAATTTAAAATTTATTTTAAAAAAAGTTTTCCTTTTGGGATCCCTTTAATTTAAAAAAGAAAATTGAAAAGAATTCTTTAAGTTTTTTTTTTCCTTTGACGACTCATCTGTTTTTTAAAACCAAAACTTTAAAAATTTCTATTTTTTTAAATACATAACAGTAAAGTTTTATAGTATTCAACACCAAAAATTTTGGGAAAAGCCTCAAGGTCTAGAATATTCACTTTCTGTAAGGCCCTTAAATTTGGAAATATCTTTTCTTTTTTTCAGACAAGGGGTTGGGTCAAAAAACCCACTCACAAAGTACTGAAGACAAGGAGAATTTTCCTTGTTCCCTTAAAAGAGAATATTATCATTTTCTGCGCTTCCATGTCTCCAGTGGTTAAAAGATTTTTCCCCATAAAAGGACCCCGCCATTTTCTTATGGATAATGGGTTTCGGTCTCAAAAGGCCGATCGAAAGTCTCCACGGGCACAAAAGTCAACACCCCTCCAACCCACCCAAAATCACCCCCAAAAGTCACTGGGGAGTTTTCTTATGGAAAATGGGTTTTGGCCAATTGTTTTCAAACTTTGTACAGTGATAGTTCTTACCACGCTAATCAAAAGTCTCCACGGGCACAAAACCTGGAAACCCCCTAACCCCCCTAAAATCACCCTCAAAGGTCACTGGGGATGATTTTGACTGATAATTTGGTCAATTGCCTTGCGGAATTTGTTGATAGTGTTGTAGAATTGTAGCCCCTTAAATAGTTACAGAGCTACAGTCTGACATCCTCTGTACCTGGATTTCTTACGGGGTATGTAATCCTCCCCAGTACCTTCTCTTCTGACTCCAATGTTACCCAAACTTTCGCTTCCCTGTTGGCCGGGGGCGAAGCCGTTATATCATGAATTCCATTCCACAGTAATATTATCCCACTGACCTTTGAGGGGGTTGGGGGGATTTTTGGGTTTTGTGCCCGTGAAAACTTTTGATCAGCGTGTTAAGAACTATCATTATGCATATGCAAAGTTTAAAAACAATTGGCCGAAACCCATTTTCCATAAGAAAAATCCCAGTGACCTTTGACGATGATTGTGGATGGTTGAAGGGGTTTTCGGGTTTTGTGCCCGTGGAGACTTTTTATCAGCGCGTTGAGAACTATCATTATGCAAAGTTTGAAAACAATTGGCTGAAACCCCTTTTTCATAAGAAAAATCCCCAGTTGTGGGTGATTTTGGGGGGGTTGGGGGGATTTTCGAGTTTTGTGTCCGTGAAGACTTTTGATCAACATGTTGAGAACTATCACTATGCAAAGTATCAAAACCCATTTTCGATAAGATAAATTTCAAGTGACCTTTGAACTTTATTTTGAGGGGTTTGAGTTTTTTTGGGTTTTGTGCCCGTGGAATATTTTTGATCAGCGTGTTGAAAACAATCACTATGCAAAGTTTAAAAACAATTAACCGAAACCCATTTTCCATAAGAAAAGTCCCAAAGACCTTTGAGGGTGATTTTGGGAGGATTGGGAAGGTTTTCGGGTTTTGTGCCCGTGGAGACTTCTGATCAGCGTGTTAAAAATTATCAGTATTCAAAGTTTGAAAGAAAATGACCAAAACCCATTTTCCATAAGAAAATGCAGGGTCCTTTGTCGAGGTGTGTGCTACAGATTTCATAGAATATGTATTTTACTAGAAAAGTATAATAAATGTTGTTCTGGGAGGTTCTTTAGCGTTTTAAGGTGGTAAATCTAAAAACTCCAATATATCTTTACCACTTGTTAACTGACATGTTTTAATTAAAGGATGGGACTTCAGATTAAACACTGTTGTTTATTCAATTAGTGCATTTATCATCTAAACATTTTGCATAGTTTACATCAGTAACCCACTCAAAGTGTTAAATTTCATATTGGTTTATTCCACCTTTAGAAAAACAAAGTAAAATAATTTATCAAGTGGCAGAACAACACTGATTGATATTGCTGTTAACGAATAAACCATCAACCTTTATAAATCCACCTTTAAAGTGTGTCATAGTCATCAATATATCTTATTTTATTACATAATAAACACATCTATTAACACACTTAATTTAATCTGAATCCCATAAAAAGTGTAAGTGGAAGTTGAAATTAAATACTTGTGTTTATTGGTAATAAAATTAAACATATGGGTACAGATTATAAAGATTGGCGCGCCACTATGAATCTCCTTGTGTGCGACGAAAAACGGGGATATGTCTATCTTTCTTATACAAGTGATCTATATTATCTGTGAACCCTCCTTTATATAAGACAATTAAATTATTTAAACAAAACATTTTCAAACAGTGCATTTTGATCATTTCAAACGTGTGAGTTCACTCGAGAGTGAAAGGTGAACAATTTGGAATGAAACACCCAGCCGTTTCGTTAGTCATCTTTGATAGGCGGTGTTGTCATATATTGTAATTTATTCATAAAATACATTTCAGTTTTATTAACCATTTTTATTTGATATACGGGTGATATTACACATTCGAGTATAATCTTGAAATTGGTAGTGGTAGAGAGATCGTTATTTTCGGTGAAGCAGCTAATGCGAAATATACAAGAATCTTTACATAATCAATGTAAATAAAATATCTTTGCAATTTGTACAACTAATTTCATATTGGTATTTAGTAATATTTCTTGTGATTGCATGAAATCCAGATAAAAACAAACTCTAACTTAAAAAAATCTTTTGTTGACCTTATGATTCAGTTTACCTTTATTTTTATTACAGATGATGAAATTTTGCGGCCTAATTTGCAGAAATTACACAGTGTATTAAAGGGGTTTAAGATTTACATGTAGTTGCCATGGAAAACAAAGTATCTAGTTGACCAGATGTGTTTTGGTTAGTTCAAGTAATTATTATAATTCCAACAGCAAATAAATGTTTTTGTAAAAAAAAAAATCCAGAACCTGTTTAAAAATCAATCTTTTAAATATAATTTAACATGTATTTCGTTATTTATTTTTGATTTATAACAAAGTTAAACAAAAGCTTTAACATTGTATAATATTACATTGTGGTTAGTTCTGGTTAGACCTTACTTATCCATATTTACCAAAATGGTTTGAATTTAAAACTTTTCTAGGGGTTGTACTGTCGACTATAATAATAAGTCAGTGAAATTTTTATGGGTATACAATGTAGGGCAAGAAAATTGTAGATATGTTCTATATTGTTGTGGCTGATTTCGTGGTGTTGATTACTCGCCAAAAATTCATATCTCTATACTTTATAAGATTAGACCCAATGGAACCACTTCGGTCCTGGGCCAGCGGTATAGAACTGTGTGTGCTCAGAAACAATTGACCCCTACGTATTGACAAAATAACCCCCAATATTGAAAATACTTATATACGTTTCGGTTTCAATAATCTATCATCGTTTTCAAAATAAAATTAATAAAAAATACCATAAATTAAATAATGCTTACAATTAAAGTTGTTAAATTAAAGTGTAAAGTAGTGTACACTATTTCTGAATAACAAACTGAGCTTTTATCGGCATAATCCTGGGAATATGCAAGGTTTCTAGAATGTTTTATGTTTAGCGAGTTGTGAGGCAAGTAGTTATGACTGACTTTTATTATTTTCAAAAATAAGGAGGGTGGTACTAAAATACCGTGAGTGTCTTAAGAAAAGTAAAAGGTAGTTTATTAATACGGGATTTAGATGTTTGGAAATTAGGGAAAGGAGAAGATATCACATTTTTGATATTCTAGGAATTAAGATGGGAACAAAATGTAAAGGTCGGGGCTTCCTCAGATAGACTGAAAAGAAATGCATACGAGAACGCCACTTCGTGTTGCTCTATTGCAAGGAAATAAATGATACCATTTAATTATTTAGAGTAATAGCCATGAAACACTTAAAAAAGAGTCCCTTCCGTCAGCATTCACACTATGAATGGTATGATAATGAAAGAAAGTAGATCCTTTACTTAATTAAAATAAGAAGATTGATTATTGACTACTAATAACAGATATATTATGTCGATTAGAAAGAAAACTAGTGTATAATTTTATGTTTTTCCAAAAACTTTAAAATTTAGAGGTCTATAATTTTAAGGGAGAGCTTTAGATCTTATTTGGGGATAGGCGCGGACAGGGCCGCCGCGCCGCCTGAAAAAAAATATAAAGGAGGGTCAAAAGTTTAAGTTACAATTTACCAGAATTAATTAAATTAAAAGCACAAAGAAATCTACCACAAATTTAATTTCTAAATAATAACACAGGCCCACAAAAAAAAGTTGTGTGTGATGGGTGTCGGACCAGGATTTTCTGGAGTATTTTTTTCCGCTAAAAACGAATCTGAAGTCAAAATTGAGGGTCAAGCAGCAAATAATTAAGAAAAGGCGTAATTTCAGATATTAACATTTTTTTTTAAATTTAAAACGTCAATATCTTAAAAACTTTAAAAGATACACGAAACAAGACTTTTAATTGAAGTTATATAACCTTTTTGTCTCAATGCAATATTTTTCGAATTATAATCAAAAAACCGAATTTTTAGAATTTTTTTTACCATTGGAAAAAATTGATTTTTTTTTAAATTTTTGAATTGTTTCTGCAATTTTTGAGTGATTTGGGATTTAAATGAATTTAATAAATGGGTTGTTATTAAAAAACCCAAAAAATAATTTATTAAAAATATATATTTTTCTCTTTTTGGACTGAATTTTTTTGTCAAAATTACATTTTGGTTTATATCTACTTTATTATTTATCTTATCAAAAATGTTTATATAACTTTTGTATAGCCAATTTAAAAAGCTCTCTTTTTTGTCCTATTAAATTTTTTGTATCTCTTATTTAAATAGTCGAAGTCCATCCAACCTGCTACCACGGGTTTCTGCCGGTTTGACCACCAATTCTGACTTCAGATTCGTGTTCAGCGGAAAAAATAGGCCAGAAAATCTTAGTCCGACACCCAGCACACACCACTTTTTTTGTGTAATCAAAGTCATTTAAATTCCTAGACGATATTGTAAAATTTAAGGATTTAGACGGGAATTGTTTTATTTTAGGTAATTTTTAAAAACCCAGGGGGGTCGACGGACACCCCCTGACCTCCCCTGCCGGCGGCTTACCAGCGAATCAAAAATATGCCTGAGACCTAAGAAATCCAAAAGGGGTAATTTGGGATGGGTGCAAGATTGGGAACACATTATTTTTTTAGGACGATTACTAGATTATTCCATCAATGGACCAAAGAACTTTATGGTATTAAGAGAAGAAAGGATGCGTTAGATCTGCTTAACCTTAAATATGATTTCGAATATTCCATAAGGAAAAGATTTTGTTTGTATTCTTTGAACCTGAAAAAAAGGACTAGTTTTAAAGGTAGAATACGGGAGGGAATACCCAACTCTTGCCATTCAATCGATATTTTCTACTGACAATTTCCAGATCGCATGGGCAACACCGCTTTTCAAATATGCTTATCGCATCCATCCATCTCGCTCGCACTCACGTTTTGCCGCAGTCGTTGCGTCGCGCCCCTCGCCCTGCCTGTCCACGGCCTTCCCAAAAACAACTTTCGAGTACCTTTATCAAAAGCCGTACCATGGCAAATAATAACAAATCTAACAAGTTAAGGTGCAGAACAGTGTACGCTTTCGCCAGAGAAATGTACCCGAAAACTGTGAAAAGTGATATCTCATATGGGACGGCAGGTTTCCGCACAAGGTAAATATTTAGATTTGTGAGGTTAAGTTAAAAGGGGTTAAAGAGCCTTTTGTGACCTAATAAGACTTTCTTTCCTGCTCAATATATTTTTTATTTAAACTTTTACTAACCATTGCTTACATGACACTGGTCTAGGGTTTTTCAGAAAGCTGGGTGAATGATTGTACCATGAACCTATATTAAAAAAAAATTGGTTACTATGACAAAATACAATTTAGTCATATTTAAAAAAAAACACAAAAATTTTAAGCAAAGCAGTTACAGAACACCATAGCCAATTGGTAATTTGTTACAGAACAACTGTTGAAAATCAAGTAGTAAATTTAACGATCACTTAAAATAGTTTTGGGAAATGTAAATCTGTTATATGAACTGGAGGACACTGGCATAATTCGCGATCCATATGGAAAACGTTGTCAATTAATTTTAAGTCTGCATCTTTTTACAATACAGAATAGAAGCAGTTTCGAATATTAAAATACCTTACAAACTAAAAAATAAGCAATTACCTAAGGACTTTGGTTGAAGGCCATTTGGAAACCAATAAATATCATAATAATAATAAAAATATACTTAAAGTAAAAAGAACATATTTAAATTAAGTTAAAACATATAGCACTTAACCTACAGCCAAACTAAATTGAGAATTTTCTAAGGTAAAACAAATGAAAAAAAATGTCTTCTCATTGGTCAATTGCATCTGTAACCATGTTTACTGGCTTTTTAGACAATTTTCCATTGTTTTTGCTTATGTGATTCTCAATTAGTTTTCTATTTAAAGTAGATAGTTATAGCTTTCAAAAATAAACAAAACATCCCCATGGGGTCCAGATATTCACAAATTGAAGTCCTTTATCTTTCTTTTTTGTTTTAATATGAAACAAATAAGTAGTGAAATAGTTATCATTTAAATTACCAACCACTGGGTTCATAAAAATGCTGTCATACCATAATTTGGTCTGTGTGTGTTGCTGACTTGAAACTGTAAAGTTTAATTTTTTTTTTTAAAGACATTGCAGTCAATTATTCCATTTACAGTTTTATACAAGAGGAGCAAAAAGTTTCTTTTTGTCAGCATTCCAAATTTGATTTTCCTACTAATTTTAGTCTTATACCATGGCTTATGTTTTAAGAAAATAATATACGTTTATAAAACGGTTTCACGAATTTTTTGGACGAGTAAGATTCTGGTTATATTTTAATATAGAATGGTGCCCATATAATGCTTCTGACCAGACATTCTAAAGTACCTTACAACTTCAATGACGATAATATTCCTACAATTTCTCTTTAAAATTTCCAACATCCTAACAGTTTTTAACACAGTACTCTCGAAATGTAAATTAAAATTTAGCTTCCTATCAAACAAATACCCAGATCATTAAAACCGATCAGAGTTTGAATAAATCTTAATGTATATGAGACAGTATCTACAGTGGCTTAGTGGTACCTGTAAGGACTGTAGCATAGTGGTCAGTATATCTTTCTGACTGTTAGATGATCGACCTGTTAGTGGTCAGTATATCTTTCTGACTGTTAGATGATCGACCTGTGTTTGATCCCCAAAGAAAAATATTTTTCAGAAGTAGTAGTTATTTATAATAAGTGTGATGGCACTACAGCATTGTGTAAAAGGTTCTGGTAAATGCAATATTTTTATGTTTTGGTATTTAGACAATAGGCTGCGGAAAGATGGGTTAAATATCTAAAAACCTGGCACACACGGTCCCTAGTACTTAGGCTTCATACAACTCTTATGAACTATCCTAACCTTTAATGAGTGTTTTATGAATTTAAGGAACTGCAGACACTTTTAACAAGAATACAATTTATACAACATAGGTGAGGTGTTATCCTGTTGGATGATAATGTTGATATTATGTAAGTTCATAAATCAATCAAAATGTTTATATACAAGTGCACAGATACAGTTTAGCTTATTTCAATTCCCGGGTAACCTATAATGACAAAACATAGGATGTCGATATATTTAGTAAGCTTTAAAAATAGAAATGCTGAATAAGGTTTTAGGGACTGTGTGTTTTCTAACAGTTAGTTATTGATATACCTTCCAAGTGCAGGCAACTATGGTAATAAAGTTTTTCTTAAAGTTAAATCTAATTCGGGTGTTTTTATTTATCACTCTATAACCCTACATATCCAAGCTTCCTTTTTCAATACAAAATAACAACACAAGACAAAAAAGATTTTTTTGTTTGAATTTTCCAAATTTATTAAATTCATATGTGAGTGATCTGGAATAGATACTAGTTTAGGTCAATTTATTAAAATAGTGGAGAGGAAAAACTGTATATGGAGTTTAGTCTCCCCATTATTATTTTTTTTAATTCATTTTTTTAAAATTTATCTCTTTTATAGTTAAGTTTATGGATGTTATTCATCACATTTTGGCGACATACCGCGTTGAAAATTGTTAGGACAGGGAACATACCGGTCTGTTTTGGCGAGAAGCGGTAACGTAGGGGAAGGTGTAATGAAGTCAGTATATACGTCATTATTTTGTACCCAGTATCCACCGCTATCGCCACTAGTCGAGAGGAGCGTTAATAATGGTTATGTCAAGTGTCAAATTAAAATAATGGAGGATTAGCTGCGTTTCTATTGTTTTGGTTCTTGTAATGTTTTTTTTGCTATGATTTAACAACTATTTAGATTGCAGATTTTTCGATTTATTAATCAATTCCCAAATGGATAAATTAGTCCCATTATATTTAAATCATAGAGGAAAAGATTTACTTGTTAAAGTTGACTTGGAAATAGCTTATATCTTATTGAATGGAAAATTTGGTTTTTATCTTACTTATATATTGACATATTTCTTAACTCTCCAAAGAACTTATATTTGGATTTAAACTTAAAAGTGTATTAAACGATTAGTATGTAAGTTTACGCATGACTTACATGAACCGTTTTGTTTTTGAGAGGATAGGCGGGTTTAGCACAGTTAGAATGGCGGGGGAAAGAACTTCTATTAACCAGTAGTTAAAAACGGTATGTCGCGAAAAAATCCTTATTGTGATGAATTTTTGTGTTAAAATATTCTTAAGACATTTATTATTTTTTGGTTAGCATCTGTTTTTAGCTTATCTGGGGTCCTGTAAAGAATTAAATAAATTAATAATTATGGTCATCGCTGCATAATACTAAAAAAAAAATTAAGTCTATATAAATACTAAAAAAAATTTAAAAATATACTTCTTCTTAAATTATTCCTATGGAACTTCAATTAAAAATCCGTCGATTTTATTTTGAACAACTTACAATTACAATTTACATAAACAGATAAAATATTTGATGTATTTTTAACTCTCTGAAGAGAAAGTGTCTTGACTCCAATTTTATTCTATAAACAATTTGATGATTTGGCCTCTTAAAGTTCATCATGTTCACAAAATGGCAAAGACCGTTGAACCCAGCTGATCACACAAAACTTTATCATATTTATAATGGTGTCAAATATATATTATAACAACAGATGATAGAAATGAAAATTATTTCTGGAAAAATAAAAAAAGCTAAACAAATTGTATTAACTAAATCATTGTGCTATACCCAATGTTTGCATTTTTAGGAGTAAAAATCGACTCTATTTCTATTTTTTGAATCCTTTTTTTGTGCCCTTTTTAAATATTTCACTTTGTGTTTTGTAGGGCTACAGATTTGGACTATGTGATGTACCGTATGGGCCTTTTGGCCGTCCTACGAGCTCGATACAAAAAAGGTAATATAATAAGAATATTTTTATGTTATTCTTAGTTTTTATTTTTTGGTACGAGAAGATAAGCTAATAGAAATTATTAGGGTACATACGAACTTTCAATTTTTTGCAACACTCTAAAATACCCCCTAAAAATATGATATTCCTAGGAAAAATGTGCAGTTTTCAGAATTTTTTCTTTTCCTGTGTTGTAAAGCCTACTTACATACCAAATTTTAAGTTTTTACCCCATAATTTTGATGGACTCGGTGGGTCATTCAGTCTGTAGTAAAATCGGCGATTTTCAAAATCAAATTTCTCAGAGATCCTTGACATAACTTTCTCAATTTTTTTACAGGTAATTAGAAAACTTAAATGAATTAACATACCAAATTTCATACCTTTTTTAATACGAGACCGAAGTTATAATATGGGGAAAAATAGGTCAAAACATTTCATGTAATATACACACATTCATGAGGTAGGCCACACCCAAGGGTAATAAACCTAACAAGGAGTGCTCGATCCCATTTAAGCCCATATAAACCAATTTAAATGTCAATTCGGTATTTGTGACGTAATCTGTTTGCCTGTTTGTTTTGTTTACAAGTAATATAAAGTCTTAATTTTTTAAAAATATTATACATTACAGTTCTAATAGTAAGTACATATCCAAAATAGTTTTTAAAGTTGAATATTTAACAAAAATTAATAAAATAAATCTGCCTTCTGGGCAAAATGGGCAAACGGGTGACGTCCAAACATAACCTATATCTGCGGACAAATAGTAAAAATCGAGCACTCCTTGTTAAGTTTACTACCCTTGGGCCACACCTGGCCTGGAGTACTACCGTGCGTCTAGATTTAGTATCTATCTCATACGCTTAAAGATTGAGATTAAATTCTGAATGGCTTTAGTATCACAGATGTGGTTACTCATAATAAGAAAAAATAAAAACGCAATATCTTGATTGTGGTAAATTACTCAGTCATTTGTGCTAGCGAAAAAGGTTCATTAGTGCATTAATTGCATTTGTGAAGAGGACCTGTTTCCTTGAACAGTTTAGTGTACAAATTGTATTTGTACATATAAGTATATCGTCTTAAAAGTTATAAACATATAATATAAATATATATACATAATAATAAATTGTTGTCTTCTTAGCTGTAATTGGTGTAATGATAACAGCCTCCCATAATCCTGAACCCGATAATGGTGTAAAATTAGTTGATCCCATGGGAGAAATGCTGGAGCAAAGCTGGGAAAAATGGGCCACAAAGATTGCGAATGTTACGTAAGTTTCCGTTTTTGGTTATTTTCTAAATTATATTTTATTTTTATGGCGATAATGGTAGGCGAGGAGAGACATCTCTTAAAAGTTTTGATCTGAAAATTGTGAAATGATAACATATATTGTCTTTAAATCGATATATTATATATAAGGTTTTATTATTAATTGTTTTTGATAAGTTTCAAATTATAGTAAAGCATAGGTTTTGTTTACTTAAGATCCAATGTCTCACAACACTGAAAGATAACTTTACACAGTATAATTTTCACCCACATTGCTTTTTGTTTGTTTGGCTATTATTTACAGGCTTGGTTATGACCTGGTAATGATTATAAGTCCTTTAAAGGTCATTATATACAGGGTTTAATTATGAATATATATTAATCTATACCTATACCTATACCTAGTGTGTCCCAAATATGTATTGGATTCTTGAAAAATATTTTAGAGATAAAAAAATTGTTAAATGGGAAAATTTTTAGACACTTTTCTTGATATTTTATTCGCGTTCGTGGCGCGTTTTTAGCGTTTTGGGTTTCTGAGTTTAGGTTTTTTTTTGTATTTAAAATGGCCTTGTCTCCCTCAAAACTATTTTTTAAAATTATTTCTTTTTTTTTTTCAAATCTGTCTTAAATGTCATCAAAGATGGCCACCATTTCAAAAGGTAAAACATGCGTTTGTGTGTGGGTAGGTCACCTGTACCCTTTAGTTATTATTATTTTTTAAACGCTTTTTTAAAACTCATACAAAGTGGTTAAGTGGTGCTTTTAAGGAAACTTAAACTTTTAATTTTTAATAATAAAAAAAAAAAATTACTTGTTTTATGCCTTATCATTATTTTGTTGTCCACGGGCAAGAGCTGCTTTAAATATAGGTCAATTATTCCGAATATTTCACTCATGTATAAATTTTCCCATAAGACACGTTAAACATCAAAAAATTTTAGCGGAAATGTCACGTTGCCTAGGCAACGTGGTATTTCCACTTACTTAAAAACACAGAACAGTCGAACCTGTTTGTTTGTATTGTCAATTAGAAACGTCAAAATCAGTCAAAATAAGTCGATTTGGTCATGTACACAATGAAGAAATAGATAAAGTAACTAAAAAAACGATTTCAATTATAGTTTTAATTATGTTGCATGAAATTGAAAATTGTATGACAAAAAAAAAACATTTTAATAGTATAATACACATTTCTCCATTCTAGAAATATTCTCCCTAAATACCGCTCGTGCATAAAAATTAACCAGATAATTTTCATTCAAGCTTGTTATACAAATTCCACTTGTTCTTCAAACTCGTGGAATTATAAATAACAAGCTTTCATGAAAATTATCGGTAATTTTTAAGCACTCGTGGTACTACCCCCGATAATTATTGCTATAATTGTGTAAATTTTAAATAAAATTTTCACAATAAGAATATTGAATGTGTTCCATATTTTTAGCAAGAATATTGACGAAGGGAAATTTTTGGGGCCAATATGCCTAAAAACATAGTTTTAAGTAAAATAATAAGTACTTATTTATCTTAGTTCCAAAATTTTGATTTACTTTTTTTACTTTTGGAATTTCATACTGGAAATACTCCAGTTTTTAAATGTTTTTAAAAACACAAAGATAATTTATAATTTGAAGAAAAAAAGTACTAAAACACAAGATTTACAGTATAAGTAAATAAATAATTATCCATAGATCCCTATACTAAAACCACCATATATCACGAATCATTCCTTTCTTTCCTTATTTAGAAGAGCTCCTTTTGCTGTTCTTCCTTGCCGCCACTTTTTTTGTCCATGGTGTTCTTTTGCTCTTATTATTTAAATTTTCGTAAATATAGAAGTCAGAGACAATCAACAAGTTGCAAGAACTTTTGTTTATCTGCCTACACTTATAATATAAATTATAATTATATAGTATAATTAAAAGAACCCAAAAAGCTTCTTTCTGTTTCTAAAGTTTCGACCTTTATAGGTTAATAGTTGTCTATGGAATTAAAAGTTTTATAACTAAAATTTATATAAAAATCCTTATTAAAAAAAGTAAAATAATTTTCGCTATAAAGGATGTGGGTAAAGACCGGTCTATGTCGTGAAAAGACAAAGTTTCAATTTCGGCCATTTTATTATATTTATTATAAGTCTTAAGTATCTTTATTTACCTCTACAATAAATTGTTTAAAAATCAGAATGGCATGTACCAAAAAAACCTTCAAGTTTGCTATTTTTATTGAATTTTTGCTATTTAATACGTTTTTTATCTTTTAACTTAAAAAATGCATTATGCGCTTAACGCACCAAAATAAATAAATGCTAGTGTATTAGCTTATTAAATGTAATATTAAAGATCAAATCAATAAAAAGAGAAAGTTTGAAGGTTTTTTTTTTGGTACTTGCCATTTTGATTTTTTTACCGATTTATTGTAGATGTAAATAATGATACTTGGATTTACTATTAATATAATAAAATGGCCTAAATTGAAACTTTAAATTATTACGAATATGATGGGCGAAAAAAGGGCCGATCTTTACTCACCTTCTTTCCTTAAGATTCTTGTATGTGTAAAATAGCTCTTATGCATCATAAAAAAGGTAAATTGCACAAATATTCCACCCTAAAAAAATTCACTTAAGAAAAAAGGTTGACGATGTTTTAACTGTAACGAATCCAAAACTTTTTTTTAACAGAGATACTTATCGTGCATCAGAAACTTTAATATCATATATACAACAACAAGGACCTATTGTATTAAGTTGCTAGAAAGGGTAGTTAAATTTAGGCAGTGTAATGGTTAATCTAATTAATTTGTTAAACTCCAAAGTACCTGCCCTTATACTTTACATACTTTTTAAACAGGCCTAAATCAGGCATTGTTCTAAATATAATGTCATATTTTTTTTCAGATTACATGATTGTTATAAGATTTCTATTGCTTATTTATTATAAATAGCAGTGTACAGAAAAGGTAAATATCTAATTAAATTACACAAATAAATGTATTATTTGTGTAATTTAATTAGATATTTACCTTTTCTGTACACTGCTATTTATAATAAATAATCAATAGAAATCTTATAACAATCAGGTTGATAGATTAAACTGTGAACAATAGACCAGACATACCTTATCTTAATCGTTTTATCCCGCATTTTATTTATTAATTGTTAAACTTAAATCTGTCAACATTATCTTTGTATATGTAAACGATTTTAGCAAAAATAAATTGTATATTTTAAGAGATGGTAGTAATTTTTTTAGAGATACTAGTTATTTGTATAACGGCCGTGGTCAAGGCTTGGGCTATGAACAATTAGACATTACAGTTTCTCTCCTTGCTGTTGTCAATGAGGAAACGAAAAATGCCACTTTTTTTCATCCCTTTACAGTCTATTTGGAGAAGCCACGTATTCCTATTTTATCCGCTTCTTTTTCCCTAGAATGCCTAGACTGTGCACAGGTTTTTCCTTCCCCATCAAACTTCTAAGTCTTGTGTTTAATAAAACTGCCGCTTACTAATGCACCGTGGGTGCCCACGTTGCTTTATTACTTAGTCTTTTCTAGATTATCCTAAGATAGAAAAAAAAACTACAATAAATTTTTAACAGGATCTAACACAATATTTCAGATTTTGTAAACAATCGGTGTAACAGTTACGAGAACAGACATGCTTCTAACAACTTTAGGGATTTGTATTATATTTCGTCACTGAGACAAAATATTTCATAAAAAGCTTTCTATATTTTAAAGATCTCTTTAACGATTTAGGGCACAAACATTTTCATTTTCCTAATTTAAGAAGTAATTTTTAAAAACCAAACTCAAAGAAGAACCGCAATTCCGAAATATCTTTAAAACCGCTTGAGCTGTATTTACAAAATTCGGTATTTGGGAATTTTTGGTTATGCGAAATTAAACAGGGATATTGACGTTATTATCAAATCTTGAAATTTTGCGCTACACGCATCATATCTAGTGTTGGGTAATTTCCGGAAATATATATTTGGAAATATTTCCGAAAATATATCATGAAACTGAAAATATATGGAAATATTGGAAATATGGAAATAAAAACCACAAAATTTAAAAAACTAAACATTTACTAAAAGTTTATTTTAGGTATTACTATAAATGGTCTGATTTGGCCGGTTATTCACAAAAGGGGAGCTCAAGTGATTTTGAGAAACGAGTTAAATTGCCGAAGTATTCAAAACCAGGAAAAAATATCTGGCTCAAAATCTAAGTATGAATGGTATTTGGTAAGACAATTGCGCGAATGAAACAGAGTTAAAAGCAAAATAATAATTAATCAACAATTTAAATTACAATCGCTACTGAGGTAACGATTGATAGAACCGTAAATTTTCCGATTTTTTTAGCCAGTATTTTTTTTCCTTTTATCCGATAGCAAATTTCGATTTTTAACATTTCAAGGGTTATTTATACATGAGTGATCCAAAAGTTAAAACGCAAAAATCATTAATATAAATAAAAATTTAAGTATAAAAATTACAAAGAAAACAGTGAAATTTCTAAAAAAGTAATTACACACGACTACGAGACACAAGTTGTGCAAGTTAATAAAGAAGAATATCTTCATTGATATCATCCACACCTTGAATATTGTATTTAGCATCAATGCCGTCTTTATGGGAGTGCAATTAAACTTCTTTTAAAGCAAGCAATAGCCAACAAGCAATAATCGGTGAATCCCCGAGATCGAGATTTTATTATTCGTAATCATAATAATATATGAACTTTTTCGGAAATTATTTTTCTAGTGTGAAATTTGTACTGCACAAAAGTATAAGAAATATATAAAAATATTTGTTTTGATAGTTAAAACGCATTCTTATTTTTTTATTTCCAAAATTTTCAATATTTCCAATATTTCCGAGACACGTTCGGAAATTTCCAATATTTCCATTTCCATAGAAATATTTCCACTGGAAATATTTCCATTTACAACACTAATCATATCTTAGCATCTAGTAGAGACAATATTTTGGAAATTAAGATTTTATTAAATTAGGCGCTCCCTATTCATTGCAATGAAAATATTTCATTTAAAATAACAAAAAGATCATGCAAAGCACAAAACTAGAAAATTTGGTAAGCTAATATCAATGTTCGATTTTGAATGCCTGAAACCCCCCGACACTAAATTTTTTAAACGCAGCATTAGCATTTGATGTTTTAAATATATATATATATATATATATATATATATATATATATATATATATATATATATATATATATATATATATATATATATATATATGTGTGTGTTGCGGTACTTTTTTCTAAAACCGTAAAAAGAATAAAAAAGCTTTTATATACATTAAAACCGCCTGGCATCAATATAAACCAGCCAGTACAAATGCTTTCTCGATATAGATATTTACCAACACTAGTTTGACACTGGCAACAGCGCCCTAACCACATAACTTCTTGAGACAAAACAAATCGAAGCGTCGTTTTAAAGGGCTGATTTACACCATTGTTGCCAAATGTAGTCTGGAGAATAACGGCTCCAAACTTAATTCGCCGAATTATTAAGTTTTGGCACGGTTAACTGTTCCAAACTTAAACTTTAAAGGTATTTTTTTAAATAACGTGTTTACATAAACAATAGCAAAAACCCAGAATTTAAAAAAATGTATTTTTTGTATGTAAGTAAAGAGGTATTCCAGATTGGTTTACTTTAAACTTCTTTTAATCAAAAAGTAATAATTTTAAACATGATGTCTTGTGAATATACAGTTTACATTGTGATTTTTTTAAATATTAAACTCATGGACGTCCATTGCACAGTCAATCGAGCCGTAAAAAATATTTTTCGAGAAATTGCAAATTTTTGTGTCTTTTTGTAATAAAATTTTAACTTGTGCTTAAGGACCATTTTTTTTTCAAAAACATTTTTTTTTTACTTTTTAACAATGTTTTACAAGAAGCTTTAACAAAAAACTAAAAAGAAAATGATTATTTTAAATAAAAAATTAAAGAAACGTATGGGACTCAACACTCTTTTGACAGTTTTTTTAATTGTGAGCTTTAAAGTTATAGAAGATACCCAGTCTTTTCTTTAAAAGTCTGTATTTATTATTAAATTTTTATTATTTGCTCCTTTGTAAAAAATAAATCTAATGTTTAAACCCAAACAGCCCATTTTGATATGGCAAAGAATCATTGGGATTGATTTGGTAATATAGGTTCATTTTGGACATCGCTCATATTTGTCCTCTCACCGTCTAATGGGTGTGTTGGGCGTTAGTTGTAGCACGTGCACCCTATGGTTAACCCCACTTTTCTATCTATTTCTATTACCCTTTTATGGTAATACCCGAGCTGTGGTGTTGGAACACGGGGTCTGAATTCCAAGACATTTATAATAAAAGTTCTCTTTAAGAATGTTTTTGGATAATTGAAATTAGGAAAATTCAACATTTTGTTCCAAAACACGTTAAATCTATGATTGACGAAAGTGCATAATGAAAATAAACAAGTTTATTCAAATTGACTATGGGTTAAGCAAATAAGTAACATCAAAGTTGTGGTAAATTTCAAGTTGACTATCAGTGTATCTAATCGATGTGAATTATTTGTTTAGATTAGAAAGTCCAGTGTGAAAAAACTTGTTAAACAACTGATATTTTCGAGCATTATAAAATACACATAATTATTTTAATGTTTTACATTTTAAGCAGTTTTGAGACATTGTTTAAATTTATGAACTTTTAAAACCTTGAAGAGTTATTACAAAACTGAACACCTAATTATGATAATATTTGTAACAAAAATAAAAATTGTTTTGAAAAATTGACCACAATAAATGTAGATAGGAATGTTGTATAGGACATAAAATTCTTTAGGAATAATACAAATATGATAAGGTTAATAAATATTTTATTTCGAAAATATTTATTGAAAAACATAACAACAATATTTACTACTGTAAAAGCCGTTTTGCACATACGAGAATTTTTGCCATTAGTGATGTAACTAATGTCATTTTTTGAACATTCGGGAATGCGAATACTCAGTTTTTGTTCAAATTTGGCGCCAAAAACTGATAAAAATTTCATAGAATTTGTTTTTGTTTATTTCCATTGCATTATATATTTTTTGTCATATACATTCCAATGAAAATTTAATTGTTAAGCTTCATTGCCCAAAGTAAAGTAAATAAATAAATAATACCAAGTGATAAAGTAATGATTGATAATGTAATTACGAGGTTAAGTTACTTTTTCGTGTTATAAAAAAATAAGAAATAAATGGATTTTGGTTTTATTAACATAATATATTATCTTCAAATTGTTTTTTTTTCTGATATTCATATTCGCAAAACATTCGCAAAATTTTGCGAATGCGAATATGCAAAAATATGCGAATATGCGCGAAGGCGAATATTCGTTATATCACTAATTGCCATTATTATGCCGAAGATTTACACAATAATTGTTTTGTAAAATAATTCTAACTAAATAATCGCAATAAAAACATTGAACATGTTTTAAATTGGGACCAAGGAAATTAAAGAAATGCGCAGTCTTGTATTCTTAAAACATTAGTAATTAAAAAATTCAGATTTACAGCAAATAAATGAGTGTTTACAAAACTATGTCCCTATTAAATCTAATAAAATATGTCGATCACTGAAGAGCTATGTACCCATTTCTTCTCTGTTTTGTAGCCACTTTTGGGTCCATTGTGATTTTTTTCGTTATTTAATATTTATTTTCGATAAATAAAGAACTAGAAAACAACCAACTGTTGCAACATCCAAAAGTTACATAACTAGTTATTATTTTTAAATAATTTTGTTGATAATTTTTGCCATAAATTTTAGTAAAATTATCGTATATGTAAAATGGCTCTAAGAAGTGGTGCTTGGAAAGAAAGTCAGCGATGGACCTACCTTACCTTATATAAGAACTCTATTAATTTTTAATAAAACTATAGTAAGATTATTTAAGAAGTAATAAACCCGCATTTAATTTATCATATTTTTAATCTAGGGTACCACAGTACTGATAAAAAACTAGGATAGCAAAGTCAAAAAGGATTAAAAAATACATATTTCCTAGAATATAAAGTTGGAGCTGAAAAGATAAAAACACCTGACTTTTATAAAGTATCCTACATAAAAAGTACGGATCTTGTCACAAAAGATTCACACAACTTATTTTAAACTGTGAAAGGCTTACGCGGTCATTGTCTAATTTTTTAATGGTTTGAGCTGTTAAGGCCCCCACAGACTACGGTTATTTTCATCCATTCGTATCGCGGCGATACAGAACGGCGCGTTGAATCGTTGAACTGTTTTGCCCACACATTACAGGTGCGTTCCACGGTTACGTCATGAAGAGAAAGCATTTTAAATAAAAATAACAAGTATAAACATGTGCCGCTGTTCCCTTGGCTTCACTTATGCAAAACAAAATCCGTCCATTTTAAATAAAATCCCTACAATCTATCAGTAGGAATGCCACAAGTCGAACCGACGTTCCAAAAATCAAGCGCCGGCAGAAATTTTTTTCGACGATACGGCACGACGGTTTTGCCCCACAGTAGGGTTCATTCCCGGGAATTCTCGGCTCGAGAATTCCCGGGAAATCGTTGGGCTTTGTTCCCGGGAAATCAAACTCGAGAAAACTGGAGAAATCATATTTGAGTCTATGAAATTGTAAAATAAAACTATTTGCGTTTGCCGTTTGTATTAAACGCGCGGCAGCGGGGCGGCACGGGCCAAAGCGCAGTGGTACATTTTGATCTCGAGACTCGCGCGCGGCTGGCGCTCTGGCGGCGTCGTTTTATACATGATACAATACAGTAGGTAATACATACACGTTCATTCGTGTTTCTACTCTAACTGAGTTCAGATGGTTTGCAAAGTTATCCTGAGAGCTGGCACCAATTTTTGGGTAGGTATTTGAGGCAAGCTGAAAACTTTATATGCTTCTCCTATTAAACCCCAACACGAAACTGCAGACCTGGCTGGTGAGTAGCGAGTCTAAATCAGCCCCTTAATTTTTAAAAATATTTTTTTCCAAAAATGTATTTGAGGCAATATGCAATTTTATATGTTGTAGTCTGATTGTTGATTTTTACTTAAACCATTTTTAGCAGAAATTCACAATTTTTTTTATTTTTTTACTCCGAAATTCCGACTAGAAACCTCATGGCTATAGTTAATAGTAACGCGGTAAGTAAGAACGCAAACAGCTGCCGATAAACGTTTTCTCTTACACTACAGCAGCTTGTCTATGCGCTCTCAGTCGCATCTATACATCATTTTTAGATCACCAGGCATATGGAAA
>JAHBCN010007745.1:0-41901 GCA_019359885.1 Listronotus oregonensis | reverse complement strand
AAAAACACAACTTTAACGTGACTGGAACGAGAATCTTCTGGACGCAATCTGATTCTCATGCCGCTAGGCTTCTAGTCTCATCGCTACCAAAACTATTGGGTACATAGGCCTCCCCATCTTTGACTGGCGTTTATCGAAAACAAAGCCGAGGTGGCCTCAATTTTGGGGTTTTTTTTACCCACTATAAGCATGAATGGAAGCCCTACCTCGATGCACCTTGGATGTCCCCTCGTTATTACTTGAAATTAAAATGAATAAAACAGGGCCAATTAAAAATATTTTAAAATATTATTTTTTGTATAAAAGTATTAAAATTGACGAGTTTATTGCAATGTAGATAGTTAATTTTATATAAAATGTGCAATATTTTAATCTTATAACGTTTTTTTCTTATTTTTTACAAATAACCCTCTTCTGTGAAAATAAACATAGTCTGTGGTATTAATAAAGAGATAATTTTATTTTGATATAAATAGTCAAATAATATACAGGGTATTCCTGTGGTTTATCTTTAAAACCGTTACTGATTAAAAAAAATTGACTCCACTACTGGATTCTACAACAAATTCTACATAAATATTCATTATACCTTTTACCATTTTTTTTTTCTATCTTTATTAACAACCAACAGACAAAAGTGTTCTGGAATCTTCAAAATTTAAAAGAACGCCCTGTACCTGCGAGACGAATTAAATTAGCCGCGATCTTCTTTTAGCGTTACAGTTGTTTTAAAAATCGAACTTGAGAATGTTTTTTTTTTTTTTTTTTTTTTTTTTTTTTTTTTTTTTTATTTTTATCTTGGGACAGTCCACGAAGGCTAATGCCTAAGTACTAACGTACCGTGGGTGTCTTCAGTGTGGTGAGAGGGAGTTTGTTCACACGGGACTTAAATTTTTGGAGATTGGGAGGAGAAGGAAAAACTTCTGCGGGCAGCAGGTTCCATAGTCTTGACACTCTAGGGATAAAGGAACGAAGAAAACGGGAAGTTCGGGGCCTCTCTAACTGAACTGTAAAAGGATGCATAAAAGTTGCACTACGTGTTGCTCTGTTGGGAGCTGCCAGAGAAGGAATTATACTGGTCAACTCCTCTGAGCAGAAGCCGTGAAAATACCTGTAGAAGAGAGACAGATCCCCTACAGCTCGACGGTGGGCAAGAAGAGGAAGCCTGTCTGTGAGCTTTGGATCATTAATAAGACGAACGGCTCTTCTTGGAATGGAATCCAGAATGCTAAGTGTTGTAGGGGACGCCATTCCCCAGACATGAGAACAATATTCTAAAGAGGGTCTGATTTGGGATACATACAGAGTGTACAGGTTGGAAGAAGATAAATATTTTCTGGCTCGGAAGAGAAATCCAATCTTTTTTGAAGCTGCCGAAGCTATGGATGAAATGTGTTTGTGCCAGTTGAGGTTATTCTCAAAAGTAACGCCGACAAGATTAAACGACTCTTTGTTTTGCAGAACTTGGCCGCTAATATGTAAGGGCTGAACATTTGCAGACTTTTTTCGCGACAGCGAACATGACTGTGTTTTCGAGGCATTAAACTGAACAAGATTTTTGGCGCCCCAATCTAAGATATGTTTGAGGTCTTGTGAAAGAGATATCTGCATTGACCTGCGCTTGTTTTCGAAATCGGAATTACACGGTGGCTTAAGAAATTGAATACTAGAGTGGAGGGTACTATCGTCAGCAAAACTATGGATGGGATTGATTGTGGAAGAGAGAAGATCGTTAATGTGTAGAAGAAACAGCGTGGGTTCCAGCACTGAGCCCTGGGGCACCCCAGCATTAATTTGGTAGAAGCTGGAGGAATGACCATCTACACTAACTGATATACGTCGATTAGAAATAAAACTGGAAAGCCAAGATCAAAGCTTAGGTGGAAGACCGTAAGAAGGAAGTTTGTTAAGAAGCCCATCATCCCAGACCTGATCGAAAGCTGTGTGAGACAAAGGAAAGAAGATCAGCTGTGGATCTACTGCGACGGAATCCATATTGTCTATCATGTAAGATCTTATGTTTTTCCAGATACTTTAAGATTTGGGAATTAATGAATTTTTCCATTACTTTGCAAACAACTGAAAGAAGATATAGGTCTATAGTTAGAAGGGAGACTTTTGGATCCTTTTTGGGGACAGGTTGCACACGTGCAGCTTTCCAACTCTCCGGGAAAATGCCCGTGTCGTAGAGATTCGAAAGAGGCGAGTTAAGATGGGTGCAAGCTCGGGAGCACATTTTTTAAGACGATTGCTGGTATGCCATCCCGCCCAGACGATTTTTTAGTATTAAGAGAAGAGAGAATACGCTTGATCTGTTTGACTTTAAAAATTATATCGGACATTTTATGGGAAACAGGGACAACCGTTGGAAGAGGAAAATTAATAGGAGGATCAAGCGTAGAATTGGCAGCAAATTGTTTGGCAAATATTGAGCTTTCTTTGGAGGTAGAGACAATTCCATCTTCAGAGATTAGGGGTGGAAAAAATTTGTGCAAAAGTTCTGACTAATATTTTTGGCAAAGGACCAGAAAGCTTTACTGCCATTTGAGCAAGAAGAACTTTATCTTTTATTCGATTGTTAAAACGGTCTTTTGCTTCTGAATGGTTTGATTATACTGATTTCTCGCTTGATGTTAGCCTGTCGATTTTCAGGACTGGGGTTTTGAAGAAACTTTTTGTGGGCCTGATTTTAAAAGTCTGGCTTTGTCACAGGATTTGAAAACCACGGTTTGTGATTTGAAGTTATGGGGTTCTTTTTATGTGGGGAATATAGGTCTCAATGCCTAGTTGAATTGTTTCGGTAATTTGTTTAATATTTCGGAAGGATCGAAAGTAGAAAAGCAGGTAGGATCCCAAGGGTAGCTGGCAAAGAAATCTCTCAGACCATCCCAGTCGGCGATTATAGTGCCAGACGGTTCGTGGGCATGCTTTTAGTTGCCTCAAAATGAGTGGAGTAGAATCGGTGACCAAACCATGGTCAGAAGCGACCAAGGGAGCAGTTACTGATCTTGATAGAGTTCGGGGTGGAAGTGAAAGAGATCTAGGGGTTAGAATTATGGGTGGGAACCCTAGGAAAGTAGGTAGGTTCCATAATTAGATTGGTGAGCGAGTTGCTAATTGCGAAATTTTCTGCTTCTGCCTTGTGTATCAGTTTTGTGGATCCTAGCCAATCCTTATTATGTACATTAAAATCCCCGAGAACATTACTTCGGCCAATGGAAACTGGGAAATAATATTGTCAATCTTTATTGAAAGGAAATCAAAGAGCTCGTTGTAGGAATTGTCGGACGGGGACCGGTATATACAGCAGATAAATTTGGTAGAAGATCTGAAAGTAAGTTTAAGCCAAAGAATATCAGGCCTACCATTAGATTTGCTCTATCTCTCGACACATTTACACATTTTTGAATTCTGAAAAAATTCTTATGGCTACAGTGCTGTATACTGTTTTCGCATTTTTTTGCGAGTTTGGAAAAACTATTTACAATAAAAATTATAAAACGATTATAAACATATTAAACATAGGTTTAACAGTTAATTTCTTAATATTAATTTTATTAAACAAAATATGGCATATTTGCTTCTAAAAAATGGTTTTTGACAAGGTTATGGTTAACGGCTTGTACCAAACGTTTATTGATATTCGATTTCTAGAAAAAAAGCCCACAATTTTCCGATAGAATATGTGCTTCTTTAAAATTAAATTAAGTTGAACATGAATCATTTATTCAGTGGAGTTCCAGAATGTGCGTCAAAAAAAAAAAACAGGAAGAGAAAAGAAACAAATGTATTCTTTTGTGCAACAGCTCATTTTTCTTATAGGAAAACAAAGCAAAATCCGATTTATAAATATTAAAACTAATATTTTGTCGGTAGTATCAACAAGTTTTCTGGTAGACTTATCACCTGATCTAATAAATCTAATTTCACAAGCGTGGAAATTTCTAATTGCCTTAACTCCATAGGTATTTTTGGAAACTATTTATTACTACTAAATATACTGTTTAAAATTTTATCCACAGTGAGTGGCTAAAATATGGAACAAATTCATTAAAAAATCAGGTATTGGGCTAAAAAAAATATGCTCGCACATATCTATCATAATATTTGTTGCACATTTTTTGCACTAAAGAGAAAATATACAGGATGCGTCAAAAAATAGATTTTGATACCAAAGTTTGTAATTTGTTTAACGCGAAATATCCAGAAAGGCCCATTACAAGAAGTACAGTACGAAAAATTGAAAGAAAATTTACAGAAACAGGGACAAGTCAAAGATCGTCTATGGCCAGGTCGTCCAATAATTAATGAAAATATAAGATTAAACATTTTGAGAGATGTATGGTAAATAAACAAAATTTAAGATATTAAAGCACAAATAATCCCTGTTGGATGAGAGAAAATCATACCCAACATTCACAAAAAATAAATATTTGGCGAGGGATTTTAAATAATAACTCTCTGTTTTCCAAAGCCAAATCAACCTGTTATGTCAGATAGATCAATTTGGTTTCAACAGGATGGTGCTTCACTCCATTTTGCTTGACAAGTATGTGATCTTACACCGCTGGATTTTTTCCTTTGGGATATTTAAAATCAAAACTGTATAGAAAAAAACCACGAAATTTAGATGATTTAAATTTTAAAATTAGATACAACATAAGACAAATTAATAAAAGTGCTCTAAGTAACGTTTTGGAAGGGTTTTTAAGCAGAATAACATATTGTCAAGAAGTTCATGGTAAATATTTTAAACACCTACTGAAATAATTAAAACAATAAATTAAATAAACGATACAATGCTAAAACTTTTTATTCTTTAAGTTTTTTTAAGGGCATCATTTTTACTTTTATTGTTTATTCATCTATTAGTATTTACTTGTTTGATTGTTTCCTGTTTGTCCCTGTTTCATCTTGTATTTTTAATTATTTTTGAATGACTTGGCTGTAGACGATCTTTGACTGTCCCCATTTCTCTAATTTTTTTTTCAATTCTACTTATTGTACTTCTTGTAATGGGCCTTTCTGGATATTTAGCATTAAACAAATTACAAACTTCTTGGGTTCTCGTTTTGTCCTCCTTATTAAAAATTAAAATTTCAATTCGCTAAATTTCATTTAAATGCGCCATATTCACTTTAATTACTGACACAAGCCATAATGACAATCCACTTACAAAATTTACTTGTTTTACCTCTAATAGTATGTACCTAAAATTGAATTCCCGGTTTTCCTTTTTGCTCTGAAAGAATTAAAGATAAATATAGGATAATGCTACATGAATTGTGCGTAGAATTTGACACATAATTCAAAAATAGATTTAAAAAAATAATTTTTCCATTAAAAAAAAACAGTATCAAAATTTACTTTTTGACGCACCCTGTATATTTGCCTTTAGTGCAGAAAATGTGCAAGAAAAAGTTATAGTAGATGTGTTCAAGCATTTTGTTTTAAACCAATAACTGATTTTTAAATCAATTTGTTTCCTATTTTAGCCGCTCACTGTATGTGCAGTTACTTACCACAGAAATGATTCCACAAAAAAACATCCATTTCACTTCATTAAGAATGTTTGTTACCATTTCCCTGGATAATAATATATCATTATTAATTCCTTCTTCTACTGCTTTTTCATAAGAACTTTTAAGAATGGATAAATGTTATTTCCATTAGAATTTAAGTATTGTAAACAGTTGGGTAACCACTCTTTTCAGAAAGATTAGCTAATGCCTGAGGTGGCAAATCTGTAAACTGTGTTTGTGACTGATAAATTACCAACATAACCAATGTTGCTTCCATCTTTAAAGAACTGCATTTAACAGAAGACAGTTTTTCCAAAAGTTTATTTAACAGCTTTTCTGAAAATTGTTTCTTCACCAATAATCTAGCAGTTATTACATAGGTTGCAACTACAAAGTCAGGGATTCCAGAGTTTAAACCTTTAAAAATTAAAGGAAGCATCTGTGAGACAAGATCTTCCCCTATATCAGTGGAATATTCAATGGCTCCAAGAAAAATAGTGCAGTAAAAGTTAAATTGTGTTGTTAACAAGTTAGAATGTTTGGGTAATTCTATCAACTGGCTTATATATTTAGATACACACTTTAAAAAAGCAAGATTAGTTGAACCACAGTTTAGTAAGCTTTGTTTGGGTAATTGCAAACCAGGTTTCTGAAGTGATTTTAGGAAGTAAAAGGGATCATTAATATTTTCAAACTTTACAGTTTGTAAAACCTTGACGAAAATATTTGAATTATGATATGGTAAACCTAGCAGTAAGAGTTCCTTTCTGTTATATTCATTGATTGTAAATCTATGAAATAGCCATTCAAGGCTTTATGAGCTGCATTTGTCAAGAAATATGGTGACAATAGTAGAAAAAATTGGTTAATGTTTTTGTTTACTTTTTTTTGCTTCTTTAGTTTGAACAGCTCTTTCAAAATTTTTTGAAGTTGTGTGAAATAAAGAGCTTTTAAATTGTTTAAAATCATCATTTTTTGCAATTAGTTCTTCTAATCCTTCCAACCCAATTTCATAAACGGTTTCTTTTCTAAGTCCAGCAGCGTCTTTTGGATCAAATAATAAAGAAGCCCTCTTTGTATCATCTTTAAATAAGTTTGTCTGAGGAACCGACAAACGCTTAAGTTGTTCTGCTAAAGAAGTAGTCATCTTGGAAAAATTTATAAGATTTCCAACATATGTACCTAAAAATAATTTTCAAATTATTAGTACTTTTTTCTGTCCAGGAGGTTAAAACATCCCTATGTTAATCCACACGAGACAATAAAACATGGATGGTAAATTATTTAAAAAATAAATAGTTTAAATTGTGCCACCTTATTTACAGCACAAGTTCTAGTGGAATCATTAAAATAGATGTTATGAAGAAAAATAAAGTGTTAAGTAAATGAATATGTTTCAAGCCTCTCCTAAGGCTGTAAGGTATAGAAATAATATTTTCTTTAAGTATTTACAAACTAATAAAAATCAAAAATATCATAAATTTTGGAAAAAAAATAATATTTTGCAGATTTAAGCTGTAACCTCCAGATTTAAAATTTCCTATAAACATGTTTATTTAATGATGTATAACCATTGAAACTGTAACATCATGGACAAAACAGAACTAACCAAAAAATTTACAATTAATACCCCTTTGAAGAATTTGGGGCTCATTAAAAAAAAAAAACGAGATTTTTATAATCTATTTGGAGAACACTGTAGCTTTAAAAATAAAGCAATTTGGATGTATTGACTGATTTTTTTTAAAGGTTTGTATTATTTTGATAGTATTTCTACTCTTAAGTACCCATGTCAAATGTGGTGACCTACTTACCAGATACATATAAATGTTATCAAGAGAATTCAGGGAAAATTCTTAGGATTTATTTGCAAAAATATTATTTACTTATCATAAATGAACTTAGGAAACTTTTAGTTTATGTACCCTGTACAAGATTCCTACTTCCGAAGTTGATTTTTCTGCAATTTTTAATTATTACTTTGTTCAATGGGCCTCGTTGCCTATACAATTATTATTCCTTTAATGTTAAATAGCATAGATGTGGCTATGGTAATAAAGTCTGTTCTTTGGCTAATGTTAGCTATAGTGATTTGGACATACATAATTTAAGTTTAACAAAATTAATTAGCTACTGAGATAGCTTTGCATATCACAAGATAAAAAATATTTTGAGAGTATTTGGTTTGTATCTTAGTCCAGTAGTACAACATGAAATAATTGATCTCCTTAGATGTGAAGTTAAAAAGACTTGGAATATAGCTAAAGTCAATTTTTCCTTCATTATAAACACCACTACAGGACAAAACTAAAATTAATCCAATTAGCATTACTATTATTAGATATATTAATATAAACAGAAATGATAAAGTGATTCACTTGTAAATAAAAGAATCATTTCTGGGATTTGAGATTATGAGTGATCACACAATTTGGAGATGAGGCAACTAAGGGGACAGGGCTACAATAGTGCCGCTAATATGAATGGTGTCTGTAAAGGTATAAAACCGCGAATATTAAAAAAACAGTGCCATTTGTGAGGCACATAATTTTAATCAGGTATTAAATGACTTTGATAAATTGATTCCTGCGCTAGTTAAGTTAAGCATTTGAAGCTAAATGACATAGACTAAACAGACTTTGTCCAACAAGATGGTGTTCTAGACAAGGCATCCTGTATTTTCTTAAAAACCATTTTATTGAAATACAGTATAGTCCCGATTATCCGTGCGCGAATTATCCGTGCATGCCCATTATTGAAAAATTGGCCCTATCAAAAAGAAATGATCTTGCTGGATGAAGTGTTGGAAATGTCCGTTTATGAACAAAGATACAATTTTTAAAGTGGCAAATGCTTAAAATGGAGTGAAAGAAATGACTTTCAAAAGAGCTTTTTATAAAATAATGTTGCTAGAGAAGATGAAAGCAGCATTGAATTTGATAATGAAGAAACAACCATAACTCAACATTTTGAATTTGCGCAGAATAAGTCAAAAAATTAAAAACCGATCAAAGAATTTTAGCACAGACCAAAGTTACTGAGTTGTTTTCAAAAGCATAGCTACCTATAATATATATTAGCCTTAAGTAAATGCAAGTTAAGAGATTTTATTTGTCTTATTAAGTATGTATGAAAGTTTACTTCTGTAATTCTGTTTTTTATTCTTTTATGCAATTTGAAAGTTAATTTGAACTTATGAGATCCATTTATTTCTGTTATCTTATTGGTGTGTACATAAATATGTATATAATATTTAAGAAATAAATGTTCGGATCATCCATGCTATCAATTATCCGTGCATCGTCCGGTCCTGTGGGGCACGGATATTCGGGGTTCTACTGTGTTAAAAAAGCTGTCAAAAATATTTTTAATATTCAATAAATCATCGGAAACAAGCAAAACTTTATCATATTAAAAGCAGCTAACCAAATTTATAGCCATTATTTTGACAGTAATGAAGATTTAAAAAAAAATTCTTATACCATAATAATATGACGTTGATTGTAATATAATAATTGATGCATTCATCCATTCATGATTTGATTTTGTTGAACCTGTTTTGTTTTTATTTGCCTAAACTAGATTTGTTTAGGTTTAGGTACTCATGTTTAGTAGTTTAGGTACTTTTTTTTTTTTATCTTGGGACAGTCCACGAAGGCTGATGCCTAAGTACTAACGTACCGTGGGTGTCTTCAGTGTGGTGAGAGGGAGTTTGTTCACACGGGACTTAAATTTTTAGAGATTGGGAGGAGAAGGAAAAACTTCTGCGGGCAGCAGGTTCCATATTCTTGACACTCTAGGGATGAAGGAACGAAGAAAGCGGGAAGTTCGGGGCCTCTCTAACTAAACTGTAAAAGGATGCATAAAAGTTGCACTACGTGTTGCTCTGTTGGGAGCTGCCAAAGAAGGAATTATACTGGCCAACTCCTCTGAGCAGAAGCCGTGAAAATACCTATAGAAGAGCGACAGATCCCCTACAGCTCGACGGTGGGCAAGAAGAGGAAGCCTTTCTGTGAGCGTTGGATCATTAATAAGACGAACGGCTCTTCTTTGAATGGAGTCCAGAATGCTAAGTGTTGTAGGGGACGCCATTCCCCAGACATGGGAACAATATTCTAAAGAGGGTCTGATTTGGGATACATACAGAGTGTACAGATTGGAAGAAGAGAAATATTTTCTGGCTCGGAAGAGAAATCCAATCTTTTTTGAAGCTGCCGAAGCTATGGATAAAATGTGGTTGTGCCAGTTGAGGTTATTCTCAAAAGTAACGCCGACAAGATTAAACGACTCTTTGTTCTGCAGAACTTGGCCGCTCATATGTAAGGGATGAGCATTTGTAGACTTTTTTCGCGACAGCGAACATGACTTAAACAGGCATTAAACTGAACAAGATTTTTGGCGCCCCAATCCAAAATAAGTTTGAGGTCTTGTGAAAGGGATATCTGCGCTTGTTTTCGAAATCAGGATTACACGGTGGCTTAGGAAATTGAATACTAGAGTGGAGGGTACTATCGTCAGCAAAACTATGAATGTGATTGATTGTGGAAGAGAGAAGATCGTTAATGTGTAGAAGAAACAGCGTGGGTGCCAGCACTGAGCCCTGGGGCACCCCAGCATTAATTTGGTAGAAGCTGGAGGAATGACCATCTACACTAACTGATATACGTCGATTAGAAAGGAAACTGGAAAGCCAAGAGCAAAGCTTAGGTGGAAGACCGTAAGAAGGACGTTTGTTAGGAAGCCCATCATGCGAGACCTGACCGAAAGCTTTGGATATGTCAAGAGCAACGATCTGGGATTCACCAAGAAACTCAAGGGACTTGTTCCAGTTGTGTGAGAGAAAGGAAAGAAGATCAGCTGTGGATCTACTGTGACGGAATCCATATTGTCTATCATGTAAGATCTTATGTTTTTCCAGATACTTTAAGATTTGGGAATTAATGAATTTTTCCATTACTTTGCAAACAACTGAAAGAAGAGATATAGGTCTATAGTTGGAAGGGAGACTTTTGGATCCTTTTTTGGGGACAGGTTGCACACGTGCAGCTTTCCAACTCTCCGGAAAAATGCCCGTGTCGTAAGAGATTCGAAAGAGGCGAGTTAAGATGGGTGCAAGTTCGGGAGCACATTTTTTTAAGACGATTGCTGGTATGCCATCCAGCCCAGACGATTTTTTAGTATTACGAGAAGAGAGAATACGCTTGATCTGTTTGACTTTAAAAATTATATCAGACATTTTATGAGAAACAGGGACAACTGTTGGAAGGGGAAGATTAATAGGAGGATCAAGCGTAGAATTGGCAGCAAATTGTTTGGCAAATAGTTCGGCTTTTCCTTTGGAGGTAAAGACAATTCCATCTTCAGAGATTAGGGGTGGAAAAGAATTTGTGCAAAAGTTCTGACTAATATTTTTGGCAAAGGACCAGAAAGCTTTACTGCCATTTGAGCAAGAGAGAACTTTATCTGTTATTCGATTGTTAAAACGGTCTGATTTCTCGCTTCGATGCTAGCCTGTCGATTTTCGGGACTGGGGTTTTGAAGAAACTTTTTGTGGGCTTGAATTTTTAAAAGTCTGGCTTTGTCACAGGATTTAGAAAACCACGGTTTGTGATTTAAAGTTATGGGGTTCTTTTTAGTGTGGGGAATATAGGTCTCAATGCCTAGTTGAATTGTTTCTGTAATTTGTTTACATATTTCGGAAGGATCGAAAGTAGAAAAGCAGGTAGGATCCCAAGGGTAGCTGGCAAAGAAATCTCTCAGACCATCCCAGTCGGCCGAATTGTAGTGCCAGACGGTTCGTGGCGGCATGCTTTCAGTTGCCTCAAAATAAGTGGAGTAAGATACGGTGACCAAACCATGGTCAGAGCGACCAAGGGGAGCAGTTACTGATGCCTGATAGAGTTCGGGGGTGGAAGTAAGAAAGAGATCTAGGGGGTTAGAATTATGGGTGGGAACCCTAGGAAAGTAGGTAGGTTCCATAATTAGATTGGTGAGCGAGTTGCTGATTGCGAAATTTTCTGCTGCTCTGCCTTGTGTATCAGTTTTTGTGGATCCTAGCCAATCCTTATTATGAATATTAAAACCCCCGAGAACGATTACTTCGGCCAATGGAAATCATTTAATATTTTCCATTATGTTTGGAAAAACCACCCATTGTTTTTTTTTTGTTATATTATTATTAAATTAAAGATAGTTTACTATTTAATTTGCTTACATACTTTCATATTCATTTAAAAAACTTTATGAAAACATGTAACAGTAGAAGAGGCAAGGTAAACCTTGAACACAGGCCTATTCTTAAGTTGTTGGGCCACTGAACAAATAAAAAATAATGATAATTAATGAGGGTGCTTAGTTTATTTTTTCTGGATTGTTGGTTAAATTATTTCTGTTATACAAAATGTTACCGAGATTATTGTTATATCATGCTCATTATCTATGCTTTTTAGCAAGATTTAGATGAATTAATTTATATGTTAAAATAATGGTATGATTCAATAAATAATTGTAAAAAATAACAATTTACATAGGTTTAATACATAGACTAATTTCCAATAAAGGTAGGTATTAATAAAATAATAAGAAGTTAAATCTGTACAAGAAAAAATATAGATATTTAAAAATTAAACTTATGAATGTATCTCCTTGCAAAAAGGATCTTATAATTATCCCAAACATGGATAAAAAACATTTGCTTTTTAAATAGAATACTCATTTAATAATATTAACAATAAAGAAAATGTGCAAACAATTCAAAGGCTGACTCGTAACACAAAACAAAAATAATTGTCTGCTGGAAATAATTATACAATTGGTTTTTACCTTTATATAAAACACTAAATTATCAGTTTTAAAAATTATGGACCATAATATAAACCAGAGTTTATTAACTGATATAAACCACAACACGGTTTAGTTTGATTTTGAGGTTATGGCTTTCTTGCCTTTAAAGGTTAGAAGTTATTTCTTCTTCTCTCTTCTTCTTCCTTCTTAAGGGTCATAGCCGTTGGATGCATTCGACAACCAATAGCGAAAACCACAGGTGAAACCAGTGTACACTGAGTGTATTTCTATACTAAAAAAGAACACCGATACTCAGTGCGGGACTTTTTCCAATGATTTTCGTTATAAGAGTAATTTTCTAGTACTCTACTAGATCAGCCAAATCTAGTATATCGCAGTATCGCTTTAAAATGCTACCATCTCACATCCGCTCCAAGATGAGAGGTAAGGTTGGCGTCCACTGCTCAGCATCGGACTGACGGTACGCGGTACTGCGTTAACTGATACGGATCATGTAAATCGGCATCCGGTATTATTGAAAAGAGATGTCTTAATAATTTGTTTATTATCCGAGGAAGAAGAAAATAAAAATAAAAATCTGGATGAAAAATAAAACTATGAAAAGACCAAGATTCTAAAAATATTTTAATTTTGTTATTTAGTTTAAGATGATATGTCTGTCCAAGCTAACATTTTTAGGTTGGCAATGCGAATATCCCTACATGTTAGTAAATTTTGTTTTTCAGATTTAAGTTGGCTGATCTAAGAATTTTAGTCAGGACCGTACTGAGGAAAGGGAGTTTCAAAATTTTAATATCTTAAAAAAAAATTTGTGAGATTACAATAACTAAATTTTTATTAAAAATTATCATTTTCGCTAAGATACAAAATAAAAAGTTCCGTTTCTGCTACATGGAAAAGAACTTGAGAAATCTTAAGCAGTGTCTATTTTTTTATTGCCTTACTGACAATAGAACGAGCCTATATAGTGCAGATTAATAGTTATTTGTTAAGTGTTTATTATTTAGAAATAGTTTACACTATTTTATACTTTTTGTCCTAAAATAAACCTTCAATAAGAACTCTTAGGTACGTAAAAAAGTGAAATAGTACATTATTTCTGAATAACAGACCTGTTATGTTTTGTTATATTTGCAAGGAAAACTCTTAATTTCACAGTTGAATTGAAATATCCTGATAAAATATCTCACTATAAGGGATATTTCAATATCCTTATTATGCAATTTTACTATTTTTAAAGATGCCTGAAGATAAGTCGATTTATTTCATCTGATATAACTTCTTTAGCTGCTTCCTATATTAAATAATAAAATAAATAAAACAGAACAGTAATAATCATTTATTTATTCAAAGTATCATTAACACAATAAGATGCTTATATTTTATAAAATAAATTGTAACAAAAACGTTGAAGGTCGTGTTTTAGGCTTTAGAAATGGCAGTGTCCATTAGGGGTTTTTATGAGAAAAGCAAATGTATGCAATGACGAAAGAAAAACGTATGCAATCTGCACGACGCAGATACTAGTCTAGACACTTTTAAGATGTGGGAGGTTTGTCGTTTTAGCAGCTGGACTGTTGATGGATGCTTGTGAGTCCAATGCTTTTGGCAACTACGTGGACATTGATGTAATGTGTTTAAATTAAATATTCAGTTAATATTTAGTTTTTTATCAAAAGCATTAAGGTGGTTTAATAAAGAAAAGCTTAAAAGTAGATAACTTGTAAATGATTTTTTTGTACCATTTACCTTATTAATATATTAATAATCTGGGTCCCATAAAATAGGGAAAAAACTGCAGTCGAAGCTGTCTTATTTTTTTTTAATTTTACCTAAATAATTATGTACCATGAATATTGTTGTTTCATTGTTGATGCAATGGTGACGGTAACATATTTGTGTAAATACAACATCATATACAGGGTGATTCACGGTCGATGGTAGGTTAGACGTTTATGGAAAACGGGAAGAAGAATTTTTCTGAAAATTTAGCATCTTACATTTTCTTACCTGTTCTATCGATCTAAAATATTTTCAGCATTGCCACGTTGCCGCTTCTATCAAAAAGTCCTAGGAACTTATTTTTTTTTAATGGAACACCCCCTATATTAACAAGTTTTTATATTCGCCCTTTAATTATAATACTTTTTTGTCAATATGGCCCTATACCTATCTCTATCGGTTTTCGAGAAAAAAAATCATTTGTGTTAAATATGGTCTAAAACATGGCCCTAATTAAACTTAAGTAAATTAATGCTCTCACTTCATGAAAAGTTGATGTTTTGGTGGTAGTTTAGACAGACACAATGTATTTAATTTACACCGAGAAATCGACTCCATATCATACAGGGCGTGCTAAAATTACCATTATTTCCGTTAGTCTTAAAAGGGGTCAAAAGATCATTTTTTCAAATGAAACCCCCTGTATATTACTTAATAAAATAAAAGATGAAGAAGAACGCTTTAAGATGACATATCATGTCCCTATACCTAAATCATCAATCAATCAATTTTTTCTTAATAAAGCCGCTTTTTGTGAAAAATTATTTTTTAAAAATTTAATTTTCAGTAATCATGAAAATATCAAGCTTATGACAGTTTGGTGACTTTTATAAGTAACTTATAAACAGTTATTAACGGTGTTTAAAAAAATCTCCCAAAGTGAACGCAAATATTGATTATTCAAACGAAGTTCTTATGAAATTATTTATTTTACACAGACAATGTGATCAAATCAAATCAAATGTTTGACGATTGTTGGTTTAGGTGCTTAGGGCCATGGGATTGGCCACCGAGATCACCCGATCTCACGCCGCTTGACTTTTTTATGGGGCGTTTTAAAAGAAAGGGTGTACATTACTCCAGTGCCTACTAAAGAAGAACTGCGACGGCGAATATTGCGGTGTATTGAAGATCTGGATCCCCATCAAATTGAAAAAGCAACCACGAGTCGTGTACAAAAGCACATTCTAAAATGATGAGAATGTAATGGACAACATTTTCAGCATTTATTGTAAAAATTTGTTGTTTTGTTTACAATTTTGTTATTTTTATTCATCTTAATTATGTTATTTTCTGCACTTTCACATGTTAATTGAATTATTTTGTAGTCAAACTGTCATAAGCTTGATATTTCCATGGTTACTTAAAATTAAATTCTTTAAAAAAAAAATTTTTCACAAAAAAGCGGCTTTATTAAGAAAACTTGATGATTTAGGTATAGGGACATAATATATCATCTTAAAGCGTTCTTCTTTATCTTTTATTTTATTGAGTAATATACAGGGGGTTTCATTTGAAAAAATGATCTTTTGACCCCTTTTAAGAATAACGGAAATAATAGTAATTTTAGCACGCCCTGTATGATATGGAGTCGATTTCTCGGTGTAAATTAAATACATCGTGTATGTCTAAACTACCACCAAAACATCAACTTTTCATGAATTGAAAGCACTAATTTACTTAAGTTTAATTAGGGCCATGTTTTGAACCATATTTAATACAAATTATTTTTTATCTCGAAAACCGATAAAGATAGGTATAGGGCAATATTAACAAAAAAGTATTATAATAAAAGGGCGAATATAAAAACTTGTTAATATAGGGGGTGTTCCATTTAAAAAAATAAAGTTTCTAAGACTTTTTGATAGAAGCGGCAACGTGGCAATGCTGAAAATATTTTAGATCGATAGAACAGGTAAGAAAATGTAAGATGCTAAATTTTCAGAAAAATTCTGCTTCCCGTTTTCCATAAACGTCTAACCTACCATCGACCGTGAATCACCCTGTATAACACTAAAATATTTGTTTGCTCGGTCTCCAGTTATATTGAATTTACAGTAGGATAAAATCCTGCAGATATTTTTATTATTAATTATAAGAAACTTAAGAATGTTTTAAAAAGGGTTACTTTTAATACAATCTATAAATATGGGTACAGTGAGAGTTGTAGTTTCCAACAGAACAGGATTATTTTTCTTTACAGCATTAACTCTCTGATGAATCGTCATCATCACCATCAGTGTCGACCTCAATAACTAAGGGCTCCACTGAAGAAATTATTTGTTGGTCTTTCTCCCAAAAGGTTTTAATTATTTCTTTTACATGCCTTACGTAGTTGGCCCAATTTTCCGGCTTAACTTGGCTAAGTGCCATTTCCCAAGTCTTTAAGACATCTTTCGAGCCAAGAATTAATTCATCATATGCACGTTTTCCTTGACTCCATACCATTTCAATAGCATTAAATTCGCAATGATATGGAGGCAAGCGCAGCACTTGATGACCAGCCTCCTGAATAAGAGCATCAACAACATAAGATTTGGGAGGCTTTGGTAGGCGCTGAATCAAGCACCACAAAATCTTTTTGTCGCCGATGTTTCAAAAGGAATATTACGTTCTTCTAACCATTTAACCATATTTTCTTTTTCCAGCCACTATTTGGCCAGTTTTCCAACAACCTACTATGGTAACTGGCATTATCTAAAATGACTAATGAAGGCCTTTTAAATTAGGTAGTAGGTCATCTCTAACCCACTTCTCAAAATTTTCAGCATTCATCTCGCCATGGTAATCTCCTGTTTTTGTTCTTGATTTAAAAATTCTACTGGCACCATCAACAAATCCTTTTTCGGAACCAGCATGTAGAATAATGTATCTAAGGAAAATATAAGTATTTTAATAGTGATTAAATTAAATATACTTTAATGTTTCATAAGAAAGCAGCAAGTGTGTTTTGTAGTTTAATGTTGTCTAAGAGCTACAAGTTTAATCATATGTCCTATGTATGAATGAGACCCTAACCACAGCTTGCCCTAACTGAGGTATCTACTGAATCTGTCATATATTTATTTTTTCTCAAGATACCCCTTATGCTTGAAGTGTAAGTGTTCACATATCACAAGTGTCTAGATTGAAGTCAGAGGTACATTACTCATAAGGGACTTAAATATATTTAGATTTCGTAGTCTCGAAACCCTAGAGATGAAGGTGCGTAAAGGATGAAAAATGTGAGGTGGACAATAAAGGGATGCACCTGAGCAAACATTCAATTTGCTATAATTAGGATAAGCAAAAAAAGGAATTACGACAGTTAATGCTTCGGAGCAGAAGCTGTGAAAATATTCATAAAAAGAAACAGGTCTTCTACAGCTTGTCGATGTGCAAGAGGAAGCTTTTATAAAACTGTGATTATTTATAAGGCAGAACAAAATTTTATTAGAGGATTGTAAAAGTGCTTCACCCACCGTAATTTAAAAAGTGGGCCCTTTAATTTTGCCTTAAGTGTAGGAAAGTACTTTTTTTTCTAGCTTATAATAAGTGATGGGAATGTTTTACCTTTCCACTAAAATATAATTTTTTAAAGATTAATTTGCATTTTAAGTAAGTCTAGCTAAAGTAATTACCGAGCTCCTTCACCAGATGTTTTTCTGACAGATCTTATATCGTCATCCTGCCAAGACCTGCGAAAAAAGCCGTTGGAGAAAATCCAGGTTTCATCCAGAAATACGCACAGATTTTTGTTTTTTCCCAAATCTTCATTTTCCATAAATTTTTTTAAAAATTCCCTTCTCATGCGTTGCACAGTTGGTTTTTCCATTAAGCTAGGCCTGTTTGAATCCTTTTTGTAGGAAAAACCAAGGTTTTTTAGAACCTGGGCAAGGCTGCTCCTACAGTTAAAATATTTCTGTTTCTCCACTAGGCTAGCATGAAGAGTGTCTAATGTAACAGGTAAACCTAAGCAAAAACCATACAATATTAATGAAACCTTCAAAATTACTGTGTGGCCTCATATTCTGTCCAGGAATAATATTATTATTTTAAATTGTGCTTTTTAATTGCAGAAAAATATTGAACTACTGACATTGATGGTCCTAAACAATCATCTTGGGAGTAGAGATGATTTTTAAGATTCTTGTCCACATTCGCTGGTTATTATGATAACCAGTAAAACAAGCCCAATGATTTTATTTTATTTCAGGTATGCACACTAGAAAACATAAAGCCCCTTAGTATCTACATTCTCTTTTTCAATTAAGTTCTAAGGAAGCTTATTGTGACAAATCCAGCATACTTAATAATATAATTTTTAGAAAAAAAAAGTTAATCACAATTAACAAGTTACGAGTGGGTTTTCTTAACAAACAAAAAATTAAATAAAAATGAATTGCTAATCCTATTTCTGTTGTATTTTATATACGTAAATACATACATAATCACATACATACAAAAAAATTAAATATAATGGATTTTAGAACATAAAACAAACAAAATACTTACTTGAAGAGCAGCATTTTCATCGCCCACAAAGTGAGTTTTAAAAACTTAAAAACATTGTGTAGCATCTTCTGAGCAGTACTATTCCCCTGCACGTACAAGTGATGAGTTGCAGACTAAAACAATTTTATAAATCCCATTGTAAATAAACAGCATAGCAAAGCATAGCAACTCACAAGCTAAACTAAAAACTAGCAACAGCTTTTCACTGGGCAAGTAAAACACAACATCATTACTTTTTTAAGGCCCCACTGCAGGGGCAAGCGATATCACTGAGAAGGCACTAAGCTAAATAGTAGGCATGAAGCATGCATGCTTTACTTTATTCTTTAAGATTTGCTAGTTGCAATTATAATATCTTATTTCATACTTGTATTGATTTGACTTAGTGTTTGCAAAGTTAACGAGTCAAAAATAACTTCATTTTGTTGGCTTTTCTACAAAATATTAAGTAACACAATTTTCTGGTCTTTTAGCATTTTAAAACTTAAGTTATTTATAAATTTTATATTTTGCTTTCAACTTACATTGTCAGCAGCTGCCACTATGTTTTGCAAATGGGAATTATCCTCTGTTGCATGACTAGGATCCTAAAAAAAAAAAAAACAAATTTATTTACAACATTTAGCACATCTGAGGATGTCTTTTTGGATTATGATACTACTAAAACAAGTAATTTTACCTTATGCAAGATCACTATTGCATATATATTAAGTTATATTTTCATACCTTCGACTGATCACAGCTCTGAAGTGGGTTTAGAAGCTTTTTCGAACTGGAAATACAGTAATCACTGTGATCCATACTCTAAAAAATATCTATTCTAGTGGTTTTTTCTTTAAACCAATAAAAATAACTTAAACTTACTACAAAATAAAATAAATTATGTAATATTAAAAAATGTCAAATAGTCGGTAATTTTTTACTTACCGGGCCCACGGCCGATTTTATTGAAATTTTGTATACTGGGTTTTTTTGGGGCGCTGATCACGAATCTGAAATCAAATTTTGTCGGACACTTTTAGTTTTTGAGTTATAACGCCCCACTCGGACCTAACCTCAAAACTGTACAAACTTTTTTAAAATTCCGCCAAAATGAAAGATTTTTATGGAAATACACTTATTATTTTATAAGATAAATTTAATTTCACCTTTATTTAACAAATATTTTTAATAAAAAAAGAACAACAAAAATATTATTTTTACTCTTAAAAATGTCAACAAAATTGTCTAGTGATTTGAGAGTTTTATGTTGGTACGCCAGACACTCGCGAAACAATTAAATGGCCTACTTTATAAATTTAAATTATTTTTATTTTTCGGGATTTAAATTTGAAAAGGAAGCCATTCAATTGTTTCTTGGTTGCCTGGCGTACCAACAAAACTGTCTAAAATCACTAGACAATTTTGTTGACATTTTTAAAAGTAAAAATAAAATTTTTGTTGTGCTATTTTTTATTAAAAATATTTGTTAAATGAAGGTGAAATCAAATTTATCTTATAAAATAATAGGTTTATTTCCATAAAATCTTCAATTTTGGCTGTAATCAGTTTTAAGAAGGAGGAATTTTAGGAAAGTTTGTACAATTTTGAGGTTAGATCCGAGTGGGGCGTTATATCATAAAAACTAAAAGTGTCCGACAAAATTTGACTTCAGAATCGTGATCAGCGACCCAAAACCCCAGTATACAAAATTTCAATAAAATCGGCCGTGGCCGTAAGTAAAAAATTACCAAATAGTCTACACCAAAATATAAAAACACTGCACAATAATCTTTAACCTGACTAATTACTTTTAAACACGAAATAACACAACCAAACACAAGAAAAATTTAACAAGAAAATTGAAACTCCTTTAATCCATTACTGGGGGATAAGCGTCAATCAGCTGATTTTGACGCTGAGTCTAGTGATTTTTGTTTTTGGAACAGCCTGATTCATGTAAGCCAAGTGCCAACGCAAAAATGTTAGCTTGGATAAACTTATATAAAGTTCTTTCAATATTTTCGAATGTCACATGATAGACTGCAAGCACTGTTAAACATATTAAGACCACTTTATTAAAAGAAAAAAAGCCATTTGTAGAATCTATAAGACCAGAATAAGGATCTACAGTATACAGTCACAGCCCTACTTCACTACAAGCCGTGAACAACCACTTGGCAACGCCGCAACCGGCAAGAGATTCAGATCGGTTTCCCTCGAGCGCGATGAGCGTAATCCGGGTATCGAGGCGCGTACTTTTAAATTCATTTAAGGCTCAATTCAAAGATCGCGTAAATAGTATTGATATTTCCATTAAAATAATTAAATCAGTATAATAATTGAAAAAATAAATATATTTATATAATATTTAAACTCTAAAACAAATTAATTTATGTGCATAGGTCAAGGCATAAGAACATGATGCTGTTGTAAAAGGAAACAAGTGTAATTTAACATTTAGTTAGTAATTGTACTTAGTTTTAGTTTTGTTTATTTATTTATCAAATGTGTCTAGTTTCCTTTTTTTGTTTTTTGACTCAGCCTTTTCCGATTTTTCTGTGGCATTTTTGTTATTTCTTTTTTTAACATAATTATTTAAAAGAATGTTTGAAAATATAGAGCACATCATAATGAACATATTTTTGTTCTCGTTACCACAAATACATTGCGAGCATAAATCATTAAAGCCTTCATGTTGTCTAGTGCTTAAATTAGTTAGATCACACAGGATAGCTTTTTGATTTTCCATTTTTAGGAAGTCCCTCTCAGTATCAGGGTCATTAATAATTTTCTCAAAAATCGCGCACATATGGAACAGAACGTCTTTAACAATTTCTGTAGGAACCTTTAAACCGCCACGTTGTAGACAATCAAAGTATTCGTCGTCAATTAGGTTTCCCTTACTTTCAACTAGAAAAGAAACACAGATGTTACAATTATTATATTTTTTTACAATTTTGTGGGCAGCATAACCGGCTATATAAATTTGTACCGATTTGTCAATTTCATATTCATTTAGGTATTCAGTTTCAAGTAAAAACAAAAATTTTTCAGTGTAATTATTTTGAGGTATTGTCCAATCAAGATCATTTTCCTGGATACAGCTGTCTCCCTGTTTTTTAATCTCAGCTAAAGAGAAATTACCATCAGCAGCGCTTCTAAATATATGTTTGAGTCTAATTTTTTTTTCAGCATTTAAAATATCATCAAAGCTAACATTGTAATTACAACCTCCGAGAAGTCTGTATTTACCAAATCTTTTTTTTAACTTTTCAGTAGTAAATTTACCTGGTAAAATATACGACAAATCAAATTTTGAAAATGAATAGTCAATTATTTCTAGTAAAACAGAGGTACTATGGCAAAGTGCAGAATAGGTGTCGTTTGTAAGGCGACCATTATTGTTTTCAAGTTTATGCCAAGCTTTCAGCAGGACTTTTTCGGGAAACAGGGACTGTTTTTGAGAAGTAATGTGGTAAATTTGGAAAAATACTAGGCACTGCATTTAACTTTAGTCTAGTTTTGGTAGGTACCTTTTGCATTGACCCATCTGGCAAGCGATAATCATCCTCTCTAATAATGTCACTTTCTACAAAATGCTTAGCGCAAACCACAGAATATTTTGAGGGTGACCATGACTGTCTAGGAATATTCCTAAGCCAATGGGCTTTAAGGTTTTCGTCCTTTGGAAAGGTGAAAACAGATACAGCTGGTTCTCCTGCATCAAGAGAAGTTTTATAATTGGATTTGCACCCAGGCACACAACAAGGACTTGGAGGAAAATAATAATAATAACAGTAACTAAATAGTATCTAATAAGCAGGCACCAAGTACCTATGCAACGCAATAACAAAAATCAAAACGAACGACAAAATTCCAAAATGTATACCTACGTACTTACGGTAATTTCCAATGCTAATATTTGTTACTGTTTTTAAAAAATAACTAAAAAATACCTTCAAAATTAAAGCCAAACACGAATCATTAAAACACACTTTCAATTTTAATTATTTTTTAAAAAGCACCACCACAAAATGTCAAGTTCATTTGCCGCCATTTACTTTAAGTACTTTATAACACCGGCACTTTCCACCCGCAGATATTCTTGTTTTTACGCAATGTCTGCGGAAAAAAACTGTCCCGGTCACTCACAAATTTCACACAGTAAGACCTTTTACAGGTTTAGTCTTTATCTTAACAATATTTTCTTTCAAAAAAGTTAATTTATTCACAATAAAACAACAGAGCAACAGGTCATTCAACGTAAATCATATGACTAAACAAACAGCAAACGTGTGTCGCTAGATCTCAAGGCATAGTTGCCAGATTTCCTTGTTCACGGCTTGTTAAGTGAAGTGTGGCTGTGATACAGTATGTTTAAGGTATGAAGAATTTTTAGAATATTTGATCTTATATAAATTTAAATATGCAAACCTAGCTTTAGAGTAAAAATAATCAAAAGTGTTTTTCAACTACAGAGAAAAATGCGCATTAATGCCGCATTAGCGGGTTTTGAATCACTCAATGTTTAGCATTGTGCCGCATAATGGGGTTTTGTGCGGTAATTAAAAAACACACAATAACAACCATGATCTAATTAAAAACTATCAAATTTTAATACATATATGGTTTCCTAATAAAATCTCAAAACGAAAAATCCGAAGCCTGCGTGAACTTGTCGGTATTTGCACTATTAGCATCGGGATTATCGGTACGCAACGGATTTTGTTTTTTTTTTTAGAATTCCGGGGCCCGATTCTCTACGCAAATTTTTTGACAATTCTTTTCTCTATCTTTTTCGAAACAGTGACAAACTTATGAGTTACCTTTAAGGGCAACAAGGACATTAAATAAGGATTAGTTTGACTTTCTCTTTCCTTATATTTTTACAGAATCGTAGCTCAGATAGAAAATACCGTAGTGCAATCCGTCCGATGCCACTGTGATCGCAGTCCTATTTGATATTATGTAGTTTATTAGAAAATCCGATTCGTGTCGATTAATGGACGTTTACCTTTAAAGTAATACCAGATTTAATATTAAGATAGAGAAGATAAAAAATCAATTCAACTAAATTGCTTACTAATAAAATCTCGAAACGAAAATACCGACGTGTGCATTAATTTATCGGTATTCGCAATACCAGCATCGGGATTATCGGTAAGCAATTGATTATGTGCGGCACGTGACATCCAAATGTCATTTCATCATTCGTGGATCAACAACAATAATGCCATACCGGGGGACAAATTAAGTAACCCTCATTCAAGCAAGCAACAATGGTCATATAGCATTTGGTTAGCGGTTTTCTTTCGTATTTTGTGGTTAGCGGACTTGATTCTTATTGTAATATATTCGCGAACTTTTTCTTGGGTGTTTTTTATTGCCCGGTTAATATTTTACTTGGATTTTTCTGTAAAAGTGAGTTTATTTCTTTGAGGTAAGGTTTTTATTGTCTTATTGTGCCGTGACTGATTTAAAACACCGATATTTATTGTATGATGCTTCATAACTAAGCAAAAAGTAATTTTGATACAATTTTAAAGCCTTTTTTACCACAAGGATTTAATGGAGTTTGACGCGTTTGACACAAAACACAAAAAAAGGGTTGGTGTTGATCCACGAACCTCTGGTGACGTCACGCGCATATGCTCCATGAATTTTGATTCTCTTTTCAAAATTCCGATAGGAAATACCAAAGTGCAATCCGTCCGATGCCGCTATCGCAGTCCTATTTGATATTATGTAAATGATTAGAAAATCCTATTCGCCTTGATCAGTGGACGCCTACCTTTAAAATTATAACAAATTTAATATTACGATCAACGAACTCAAAACCCTTGAGTTCGTTGATTACGATAAAGAAGACATTAGCACGTTGGAGTAAGAAAGAAAGGATATACTGCAATCTCTCTCTCGCACGCTTGTTCGCAGTGTGGAGCGGCAGGGCTGCCTCTAGAAGGTATATGCTCAAAGATTCTTCCAATTACAAGCTTGGCAAGTGCTAATTTTCCCACCTTGGTGTACACGCAGTGTGCTCTTAAGGAGGTTTTTAAACTTAACCCTAGAGTTGAGCAGAGTGGAGTATTGCACAAGGGGATTACTATAGTACAAAGTATCGTTATACATTACCACTTTTGTAACCAAAATTGACCAAAATAAAAAATCAAAACATCTTTATACTTGTCTATAATTGTGCTAACTATTTTACTGAATGTTTTAAATATTGGTAATAAACAGAAATTTAATTTTAAAATACTTTTAAATGGCGAGTACTTCAAGGTAATTATTTGCTTGGTATAAATAAAGTATATTAATACAAACTTATGATTGTTAATGTGGTGATTGTAAAATATTTTACATTTTACTAATAAATTTGCTACTTTCCAAGGTATGACGCCAACAAAGTCTGCTGCAGTTCCCACCCAGATGCTCCCCTTATTGAAGATTATAGAGCTGGAGATCAAATCTGTTCAGAATGTGGATTAGTAGTTGGTGATAGGTATGTCCGAGATCTCAGTTTTAGTAATTAATTGTCATATTTCGCTATAAGGCCTGGTTTATCCAGCTTTGTAGTCGTAATCATGTGTCACTAATTATTAAGAACTTGATTTTTAATTGGATGGCTTAAAAATATCAGCAAAAAGAAATTTTGATTGTGAAATGGGACGTAAAGCAAAAAATGTATTTATATAAACTTTGGTAATAGTCTCGAAAGTTGTAGCAACACCGATTTCCACCAAATATCGTATACTAGAGGTTTTGGGGCGCTGATCACAAATCTTAAATTTTTAATTGGAAATGTTTTGTTTTAACTATTCCTCCTTTTTGTACACAATTCTTGATTTTTACACTAAATTGGCGCACAGTATTTTATTCTGTAATGTACTGAAAATAAATAAATGAATATTTTTTAAACACCTTACTGGTTTTATATTTATTTTACACTATTTTACATTTAAATTTCAACACTCAACTTTTAAAAGCAAACATGGTCCCAACATTTAAAAGTAAACCAATTTAATGAAAAATAAGTGTAAAATTAATGTAGAAACAAGTTGTTTATGGGATATTGTGTCCCAATGTAGTGGTAAAATCAAAAATTCTGTGCCAAAATAAGGGGAAATATAGTGAAAAATGGGGTTGGTTTGATTATTAAGTTTGATGAAGGATATCTCTAAAATGAAATATTTTATCAACAACGTTATTTCTCTTATGGAAAGCACATTGGCTTTTTGCATTTGTAAACCTCTTTTTATTAATGTATAACCAGTTTATACTCCTTAAAGAAAAACTATAAAATTTCACAAAAGCCAATTTTATTCTAATGTGCTTTGGATAGCTATGGCAACAATATTATTTTTGTTTTGTATTATTTGACAGTTCCAACATTTCTAGGACAAATCTTAAAAAATATAAAAAAAAATAAGTACCACCCATATTAGCCAACCATTGTTTCAGAGGTTGTTGAAGGCTATTTCTAAGAAAATTTACCTTTTGTAATTGGTACATTAACAAATATGAGAAAAATGTAAATTTTAGCAGTGCCATTATATTAAAGTAACTATGAAATCAATGGATGTTTGGTGTAGCATTACTTTTAAAATAGTTTTTCATATTATTTGGTTTAGATTGCTTGATAGATAATCTTGCATTTTCAGGTAGTTTGACTAAATATATCAAAAAATAATATTGTTACAATTAGGATTCAAAGTTAACTAAAATAAAATCGACCTTTGTGGTATTTGATAGTTTTTCTTTAACAAGTAAAAACTGTTTTACATCAATAAAAAAGGATTTATGGTTACTTTAAAAATACAAAAATCCAATATAGCATCCACAAGAAAAATAAAATTGATGATGACTTAGAATAACTGACACATCAAAATTAAAAATTTGATGTAATTATTGTTTTCTACATAAAAGTTGATTTAAAAATGTTTTTACAGATTTTGGAAAAAATTACATATAAAGAAGTTACAGAGCTTTACACAATATTCCAACCTTCAGTTTTTTTAAAATATCTTAAAATACAAGTTAAGATTAAACGGCAGGCGTCTTTAAATTTGTTACGAAATTTTCTAAAACTTAATTAATTCACCTCTTTTTCTATATTTTATAGTTTCTGATATCCCAATACATACATTATCAAACTGGTCCACTCACTTTCATGGATAGATGAATCTAAAAGGTTTTCAGTTTTGGATTATATCAGTTTTTCATTTGTATTTCTTGCGGAATTTTGCAGACATTTTACTACTTGGCATTTTCAATGCTATTTAACTAGTCTTGGGCAGACTAAAGACATTTCTTTTTGATAATGTCTTGTATTTTTTTTTAAATTCTTCGACAAAGAAGACAATTAAATATTCATATAGTAATGTGCAGCCACGGTAGTTTTATCATGTCATATATATTTATCATTATTTGTCTTGAACATTATTTGTGACTTTGTCTTCTAAAATTTAATGTTTTTAATTAGGTATTACAGACTGTACATTTAGGATTTGGACTAGCTTTAAATGACTTATATTGTCATGTAAATAATTTAATTACATTGCTGAATAAATAGAAATTAAAACTACCATTTAATTTAAAGAATATATTATAAAAATAATAATCCATGTATGTGATACCATTTTTTTTGTTAGGGTAATTGATGTTGGTTCTGAATGGAGGACATTCAGTAATGAGAAGAGTGGTGTTGATCCTTCTCGTGTTGGTGGACCTGAAAATCCATTATTAGGAGGGTCAGATTTAACAACAATGATTGGTCCTGGCAGAGGTAAAAATAGACATACAAAGAGAAACTTATTATCGATTTATCGGAAAATATTCAATAAAAATACACTTTATGGTTTTATTGATAAAGCACATAAACTTTTTTTAAATAGTTAGGAATTGAAATGTGTAAAGAGCATATATTATAACTTTTTAATTTTTTAACGTTTTTTAACCTAGAATGTCGGTAAAATATTTAAAAAATTGAAGCTTTTTTTCCGAAAATATTAATAGAAAAATTTGCTTTTATAACATTTCCAAAAGAAATTACATGAAACGTATTTGTAACACAAAATGACAGTTTATTTAAGTAACTACTTAAAAGACAAACATAGTATTCTAATTAATGTAAATATTAGAACAAAAAATATAAAACCTACACTTTGATTTGTTTGTTTTTCAATTTAATTTTCTTACAAACTGTATGCATAAAATAATTTTCTAAGCTTTTTAGCATTAATCTTTAAAAGGATTTTTTTTCCTTTTCCAAATTTTCACTCTAATTTAGTTTATTTCAAGTAGTATTATAAGGAATATTTTTGTAAAAGTAATGGTTAATATGTCATCCATATTACTTATTTTTTTGTAAAAATCAAATAAAACTTCCACAACAAGCTTCAAAAAACAATTTTCTGGTTCAGTAACTGGAGACTTAAGTGCAATTCTATAAATTTACAATTGTTAAAACCTGTTTCCATCAAATCACTCTTCTGGAAGTATTCAAAAAAGTAAAATTTTTACATTCACCACCATAAAATATCTTAAGATTACACTGGGCAACAAGCTTAATCTAAACCGGCAGCCTATTGGCATTGTCTTCTATGGCATGGCGCAACCTTAGAAAAATGTATGTCAAATTACGATAGACAATGCCCTAACGATTTGCTTATAAGAGAGTGGATATTTTCTCCTAAATTAGACAACATGTGATAAATATGAAAGTGTCTGAATCATATCTCTCCTTTTTTGGCGTCATCGGGTCGATGTTGCTTGTTTTAATTTGCAGTTTAGCATTTCTATTTAAACTTTGCTCTTGCTTAGTTCTGGTTAGTAGTAACCAGTTTGATTTGCCTAATACTAACCAAAACTAACTTATTTATTTATTTATTCAGGTAGTACACTACAGATAGTAAAACTTCTAAATGGTACAAATTCAGTTCACAAATTAAATATACAACTACATATACCCAACACTGCAACAAATACAACATAAATTATTTATATTTTAAAATCGCCTTCAACGTGCCTAAGCTAATAAAAAATATATCCCAGTCAGAATAAAATCTATTATATATGTACATTAAACGGTGTGCAAAACTATTTAAGCCGTAGTTTGTTCTGTGATACCTTTCATAAAATAATTGTATTTGCCGTGTGTTTCTACCAGGAACTAAAAACAATATTAAGCTTAACAGACTGGTACAATTCACATATCCATTAATTATCTTATACAAGAACAACACATGGGCACCCCTTCGCCGAGTCTGCAAGCTTTGAAGACCACAAAGCAAAAGCCTTGTAGCATAAGGTACATTCTGGTAGGGAAAGTGATGCTTGTACAGAAGGTACTTAACAAATTTGTTCTGAACTTTTTCAATTCTGTCTATGTGACAAGCATAACCCGGAGACCATTTGACTGAACAATACTCTAAAATACTGCGTACTAAACAATTATAAATACTGGTGAGTGCCCGAGTATCGCTGATATGCTTTGTGTTCCTCTTAATAAAACCCATAAGTCTAAATCCTCTCAGAACAATACTGTCAATATGTTGATTAAAAGTTAAATCTTTGTCGAATATTACACCGAGGTCATTAAATAACCATACATTTTCGATGACCGAGTCATTAATTTTATATACCGTTCTGAGAGGATTGCGACGCTTATAGAAACTAATAGCTTTACACTTAGAAACATTAATATTCAAAAAATTAGCTTTACACCACACAACTAAATTATCAAGGTCAGACTGCAAATGACTAGAGTCCATAGAAACAGTGCTAAAAAATTTCAAGTCATCCGCATAAAGCAAGCAGCGGGAAGTCTCAAAACAAGAGATGACATCGTTTATAAATAACGAAAACAGTATGGGACCGAGATGTGACCCCTGAGAAACCCCCGAAGTCACAAAAATTTCACGCGAGACAGAACCAGACAACCACACGCTGACGTCGCTGGGATAGATACGATTCAATCCATTTCAGGTAGTTACCTGAAATGCCGATATCACACAGTTTTTTTAACAATAAGATATGACAAACACTGTCAAATGCCTTAGAGAGATCGGTATTAATGCAAGCGACCTGCTCTCCAGACTCAACCGATGTAAAAAGAAAGTCCTGATACACTGCTAGGTTGGTCGCTGTAGATCGTCCCGAGAAAAAACCATGTTGCTCCGGTATTATATAATTTTTGTAAGTGCTGAAGATCTCATCGGTAACCATAGACTCAAGAAGCTTAGGGATAGCAGACAGCGAATACACTGCTAGGTTGGTCGCTGTAGATCGTCCCGAGAAAAAACCATGTTGCTCCGGTATTATATAATTTTTGTAAGTGCTGAAGATCTCATCGGTAACCATAGACTCAAGAAGCTTAGGGATAGCAGAGAGCGAAGAAATGATAGTTAACTACCATCGTCCTATCGCCAGACTTGTATATAGGAATCAAATTTGAATATTTCCATGATGAAGGGAAACAGCCAGTGTCGAAAGATTTCTGGAAGAGGAGTTTTAAAGGAGCCAGGAGTGAACTGCAGCAATTTTTCAAAAGTATAGGAGGTATGCTATCAGGGCCTGCGTTTTTAGAAACATCAAGAGACATTATTTTATCTCTAATTTCATTGACAGTAAAATCGTGAACAGATAAAAAGGATGAAAAATCAATGGGTGAAGCCTTTGATATGTTCAAGCTCTGGTTAACTGAATAGCAAGACTGAAAATGTGTGGCAAAGGCATTGGCAATATCATTAGGATCACTAAGTGTCAAATTATCAAACCGCATAACATTTGGATGTCCAGATGATCCCTTCAAATTTTTGACGTAAGACCAGAAATGCTTGATGTTCTCCGGAATCAGTAGTTTGGTATTTGTAATAAACTTCAAGTAACATATGTCTGTTCGAAATTTGACCTCGCGTCTAATGTCTGAGTAGGAGTCATAATCGTTCTGAAGACCCGATTGTTTAAATTTTTTGTAAAGTTTATTTTTTTGGCGATAAGTTTACGGAGGTCACGATCAAACCAAGAGGGATGTTTCTTACCTTTAATAGTTTTTTTTTGGCACACAGATATCTATTCCTTCAAAGAGAACCGAGTAAAATCTTTCAGTTGCCAAATCGATATCGGAAATTGATGTAAGAAAACCCCGATCGGCATGGTTAAAAAAGTCATTAAAATCTACGAAGTTTGTATTATTTTTTAATTCCGGGACATCGTAAATATTGAAGTAACATTCAAGCGCAGGATGGTAAGGGTCAATGTTGATTAAAGAGTCAGAGCATACCAAAACCGAGGTCTCCTGAAATTCAACAGCAAAAACAAAGTCCAAAATTCGACCGAGACTGTTAGGGTGGGGATTGATTTGTTGTAATTCTAAAAAGGCCATGGTATCCAACAACATCTCCGCAGTAGGAGAGCGCAAGTCAGAAGGAATCAACAAATCATCCTCAAGAGTCCACCGAACATTGGGGAGGTTAAAGTCCCCGCACAAAACAAACTTATGATTATCATACTTGTTTCTTATAGATTAGCAGATATTACAAAAAGATTCATAACATTCCAGTGATGAGTTAGGAGGGATATATACGTAGCAGACGACAAACTTAGCTTGAACTGTACATAGTTCAATCCAGACATCCTCATAGAAGCTAGTAGCAGCAGTGTAAATAAGAGAGGAATTAAACCTGTGGACGCCGCAATAAGAACACCACCACGTTGACATTCGAGCACTTCGTAGTTTCTGTCTCTGCGATAAACGATGAAGCATGCATCAAATATTTCAGAATCGGAGATGTTACTATTCAGCCTTTTTTCAGAAATCAAAACAAGATCGTAATTGATGGAGTATGCGGACCTTAAGAGTTCATCAGTTTTTGTACGAAGGCCCCTAACATTATGATAGTACACTGATAACTTAGTAGGAGTTGGTGGAGTTTTAACTAAACTATCAGTATTTCCCCCTGTCCCCGCTCCAGAAAAGACAGTGGAGAATTCTCAACATAAAGATTGTTAGAGTTGATAGGCAAAGGTTTGATAAAATCAGAAGGTATATACGCATTTACCAAGTACTTTATGAGGTCCCTTCTTTCTTTAAACTCATAAAATTGTGATTGCACCAGCGGGACTAAGTGTGCATGATCAAACTTCTGTATTGCAGCGCCAATACGTGAATTTTGCTCAATTATAAACTGATTTAATATAGGCCGATTATATCTAAGTGGAGGGGCAATTAATATTACATTTGTCTCTGATGTTTTCATAAGCAGCCATTGTAGCGATTCCTTATTTAATACTTTCCCCAAAATACAGTTAAACGATCCCACAAATAGGAAAATATAATCGTTTTTAGTAAAGTTACTACTGTACAGGGCACAGATATTCGCTAATTCTTCGAATGTTAACACATTTTTCCACTGACAGTTTATATCAAACTTGTTATATGTTTCCCGCTTAAGCAAAGACACACTACCCCTGGCCTGTTAGTCGCCTACTACTAGGATCTGATTTTTAGTTGTTTGTTGCAACTGACAATTAGCACGGGTTATTGCCTCTTTCACCATACTTTCCGTTATTAAGTCAGTCTGAGTAAAACAGTCGATCTTCCGTGCTCTTGAGTCCTGGTCAATACCATCATGAGTACGTTTTAGCTGGCACAACTCGTTGCGGAGAACTTTATTATCCTTCTCTAATGTTTGCACTGGTATAATAATGCCCTTGTTTGCAGAAGTTGCGTCTACTTCTGCAAACTAAGAACTAGTTCTGGTTAGCATTAACCAGAACTAACCAAAAAGAAAAAGTACTTGTGCTGCCCTAACTAACCAGAACTAACCATGACCGCCCTTTCTGGCCGATTTCCGTAGGGTCAGAATGGGCGGTCATGGTTAGTTCTGGTTAGTTAGGGCAGCTTTTTAATAAAAAAAATATTGAAACATATTTTTGGAGCTTCCCCACCGGATTAATATTATATGGTATCCAAATAAGTAGCCTGTAAAAGAAATTTTTAAAAATCTTTTAAAACAGCCGAAACAGCGATACGGAATAATTACCAAATAAAATATGTCCTATAAATGGTACAAGTTTTTTATTAATCCAGAATCAAAGACAAATGCTGTAGAGAAAAAGCAGAACGTAATGTATGTATACAACTAAAATATAGGTACTTGCATACTATTATACACTTAGAAACTATAGTAAAAACTAACCAGAACGTTGATCTGGTTCATGATTGTGAGTTAACTCACTCCTGGTTACTGTAAATTCGGCACCAACAGTATACAATTTAGCTAAACACTTTAAATTTTTCTTGATGCACCTCCAACGCACTGCACCACTCTTTAATACGTCTCTAGGTAATCCTACCATAAACATTACCCTCGGCCGAAATTACCTATGTCATTAGATGGTCCCTTTGCTTTGGCCAGGTAGGCGAGGGGATTACCGGCCGAAATTACGCCCGCCGTTGTATTTGTATAATTTGGGTTGAGTATAATCATTTATATTTGTGTTCCCGTAGTGAGAGTTAGTCTGTGCTGTTTAATAATTTTTGTGAAAAATGTTTCGTCCTTGGGAAACTGCAACAGCGGCGCCCTGTTCAGACATGTTCATCAGAAGCTGGTCCAAAGGGGTTGGGCTTTTACTCCTGCTGTAAGAGAAACCAGCGATTTGACAGGGATACCGGAATCATCAGTGAGAGTTCACATTTCGAGGCCAATTCATCCGAGACGAAAACGAAACGATAGTGGTGTTTCCAGAACCACTGATGACGGTGATAAAGATTTGATAAGAAGAACTATCTACTGTATGTACGAAGAAAACTTGGTGCCTACTATCAGATCATTGCAAACAAGACTAAGGAGCTCCACTGAGATAAGGATATCAATTGGAAACCTATGGACACTTTTATCCAAACTAGGTTTCAAATACTGCAAAATTGACAAAAGGCAAGTTATTATGGAATCCCAACGGATTAGGCAATGGCGTTTTGAATATTTGACTGCCATAAGTGATTACAGGTCTCTACAAAGACCAATAATCTATTTGGATGAGACCTGGTATGATACCCAGGATACGCCGGCAAAAGGATGGACCGATGGAACAGTGCAATGCCAATCAAAAGCTCCATCGAACAAAGGAAAACGGATCACGATTATTCATGCTGGATCAGAAGATGGTTGGGATTCCAAACAGTTTGGGACTTTCGGCGAAGAACATTCAAGATTCGTCGTTGGATTACCACCAAGATACTACAGCCGAATTGTTCGAAGATTGGTTCGAAAACACTTTACTGCCAAATATTCCCCGCATAGTGTCATAGTTATGGACAATGCCAGTTACCATAGTCGCCAATTGAAGAAGGTTCCAGGCTCTTCAAATACAAAAGCGGAAATCCAGGAATTTATGCTCCAAAACAACATCTACTTTGAAGAAGGGTATAAAAACGCAGCTTTTAGAGGTTCTAAGGGCATTTAACATACAGAAGACATATGTATGTGACACAATTGCAGCATCCAAAGGACATACAGTTCTTCGTCTTCCTCCTTACTACTGCGTATTCAACCCGATTGAGCATATGTGGAGAAAACTAAAGAACAAAGTCCGGACCCAAAATACTACACCTACATTATGTCCTTCTGTAATTGCATTAATCCGGCAAAATATAGATGACCCAGACGCTGATTGTTGGAAAAGAACAATAAACCATGTTATAAAAGTGGAGGATTCATACAGGGCATTTCATACTAACATAGAACCCCTTATAATTAATGTAGACGACGATAGTGATAGTGAAACTGAATTGATATATTGAAAATATATGAAATTGAACTAACATATTATATTCCTTATAGCTTTAATTTTAATTGACAAAATTTATTATATGTATTTAAATTTTATATCGATATTTAAATGTTATTATAAAATAATAATTTATTGTTATAATGTAGACGACACTGACAGTGAAACTGAACTAAATTTTATTTTAATGTAAATTTAATTTATATTAAAATTTTTATTAAATTTTATTGTGAATATCCTTTAATATGCGATTCTATTAAAAAATTATTTTTGCAAATTTAATCCTGACCTGCATTCTTTACCCAAACTTGCCAATACCTGAGATATTTTTACCTAAGAAGTTTATTATCACCATCAGTCCCCTTTTATTGTAGGCACTATATTGTTGGACACACTTTAAATAAGTATCCCAATTATCTTTAATTGACTGAAAATTTGCTCCAAATGTAGCAAAATGTGCAAAACTATTCTTAATTTTGTCATTTTATACTATTGATCTTAATTGTTTTTAATTTACAGTACTTTAAAATAACTTTCACTAATTTTTTCTTCAAAATTAACATTTTTTGACTAATGATAAGAAAGATTTTCTTAGCTACTTTTTTGGACATGCTAAATACATACACCGGGTAAGTCTCAAAGGAGAGTAGCTGCTATATCTTTTTCCTTTTAAAAATGGAATAACTAATAGAATAGTGTTACGGAACACCGTCACACGGGCGACTCGGGTTCGATTCCCGGCTGGAGAAGAATATTTTTCAAAAGTAGTAGTAATTCATATAACTTTCGTGATGGCATTAACCAATGTCTAAAACGTGCCTAAAAATCCAACATTTGCATTTTTCGGTATTTTGACATCGTTGACGGTTCTGGGGAATAAAGAGTTTAACCATCAAAAGTCGCAAATAGTTGTTTTCCATTATACTTGATTTTTTTAAATTAGAAGACAGAAGCTAATCAAGTTTTTGTAGTAGATTTTTTTTACAAAAATGTATTTAAATACCAGGGTCTTTATATACACTGTGTTCATAAAGTAACAAATTCATTTGATGTCATTAAAAATAACCATAAATAAATAATAATTAATCTTTCTTCCAGATCTGTCTGGATTGGCGGTTATAATTTCGTATTGCATTATTTAATAAAATTGTCCCGCAATTCGTCTCTTGCGCGCGTGGCAGCGTTGCCAGTCCGCTGCCCGTGTTTGTTACTCACTTCACTTATCTCCATAAACCCGCCTGCCACCCGCCCTTATTCATCACAGTTGCGTGCGTGTCGCCGTCCAGTACTTGCTTTGTTTGCCAAGGACGAACGCTCCTACAGTACGAGTATTTTCGTCAATAAAAGCCTTACGGACATCAGAAAAATCATCACTTACAGTTGAAACGTCACTTGCAATGCTTATTGTAAAATTTAATATGGGCAGTTTTCAAAACTTTTATGATATACTTAACAAGAACTCTAATCTAGTTTAAAAATGTCATTCGACGGAAAAATACGATTTTAAATAATAAAATGTTGATTCAATATTTCTCGATTATTATTTATTTTACTCCTTCTACCTAACCCCCCCCCATCCGTCGTCGTTGTATGTTCCGCATTGACTTTTTATAAAGTTGGCCGCCTTACTTTTTACTTTCACAATCAGTATGCCATCTAATCGATATATACGCGATAAATAACCTTTCGAAAACTTTAATTTTGCCTACTAAGTATGATTGTTTTAAAACTCCTATTTTTTTAACGAAAACCAGGTCGGACCTCGCCCTTAGGACGACAGAGCCAGACAGACCTACACGTATGCCGATAATTTTCCGCCATATTTTTTTTTTTTCATTAATTTTTTTTTGGTTTAGATGGCATACTGAGTATAAATTGTTCCAAGATGGCTATTCTTTTTGCACTTTCTAGGTCTATTTACTCAATAAACCTCCATCATCCTATAAAACCTATCAATAAATGATTGTTGCATAGTCAACATCTACTATTTAAAAGGACATACGATTGGTCCATTTTTTTTTTTTTTTTGATGGGATGACAGTCTATAAACATCGGTTAATGCGATTATAATGTCACATTTGTTGTTGTCCAGGAATTATTCAGTATAATGTCTTCTCCAGTAACTCCCAATAAAGCTACACGTTGTGCCACTATTATGCATCACTTTTTAAATGCAGAAAACCCGAACTTCTCACTTTGTTTGTTCATTTATCTCTAGAGTGTCTAGACCGTAGTACCTGCTAAGTGCAGAGGTTTTCCTTTCCACTCCAAAACTCCAAATCATCTAAGTCCCATTTTAATAAACCACCTCTTACTTTACTTAAGACACTCACGGTATATTAATACTTAGGCTTTAATCCTTGGTAGACTGTCCCAAGGTAAAAAAAAAGAAAATTAAAAGATACTTGCGCAATGATATATATCTTTTTTTTTTAATTATTTTATCAGTTTTTTTAAGTCAGTTAAAAAGATATAGTAGCTAAAGATCTTAGAGACTCACCCGGTATGCCGGATGCTGCGTTTAATTGCTTTATTATAAAGTTAAAAAATTACAGGAGATGCAAGCTTTGACGGATTTGGAGTGGCCAGGTATCAAAACCGCAGGACTATGAACAGTTCTGATCGTGCCCTTATAAATGCGTTCAAAGAAATTAATGCCATGGCAGATCGTATTAATTTACCCAGAACAATTGTAGACAGAGCTAATAATTTATTTAAACAAGTACATGATGGAAGAAACTTAAAAGGTAAGTTTTTCTAAGTATTATATTACTGTCGTGACCTGTTAGAAATGCGACTGTTACTCGATTTTAAATTGCGACAAACAGTTATATTGTACTTGTGTTTTATTTTTTCTGGAAGACCCTGGATTAGTGTATTGTTGTATTAGTTTTATGTGGTGTTTTATTTCATTTTATTGTAAAACAGAAATGTCCAGTTAATAATTCTTATAACAAAATTTTTGGGAAATGTGATTAGAATTTCGATCTATATTCTGGAGAGGAAAGAGTAATCGCTTTATGGAATATTACATTATTTATGTATATTTTGATGATTTTAGTTTAAATTTAAAGAACGCCCCCACCATATGTCTCTTATGTGTAATAGTTGGTATATAAATATGCACAATTATGTAAACTTTCAAGAACTAAACAAACAAAAAAAAATCCAATTTGAAAAAAACTAAACTAAATAAAGCTCCCAAATAAATCCGAGACAAAAGTGCAGCGTAAAAATACTCATACTTGTTAAATGCTGTCAGTAGGTTGTTTTCTTCCGAACATTTTTTGGCACAGAATTATAGGAATCGTCTGTACGTTTTCCATTTTCTATTCTGTTCCCATTCGAGCCTTCATAGCTGTAGATTTTGCAATTTTCTCGTTGTGCTTTTTACGCAATTTAGAGTTATTTGTCTAGAAAACTTAGTCCAAGGTCTGATCTATTTTGCTTTACCTTTTGGTCAGTCAGCATGCTACGGTCCTGTAATGCATCATATATGTAAAATATAATAGGGAACTTGATCGGACGTTGATTTGAACCTAAAGGACTAAGAGAAAGCCATCCGTTGTCCTGATATTAACACTATAATTATCGCCATAATCCTGGGTGACCTCATTAAGATTGGAGGATGTTTTTTTTTATCCCAAAGTGCATTTTTTCGTGTGCACTTTATGCTTGTTTACTTCTTATTATTTATTTGAAGATATATTATATTGTCTATTTATGTCTTAGGTTTAGGTTTAAAGTAACTGGACTTTTTACGCCCTCCACCGCGACCGCTCGGTCTATTGTGGCTCACTCACACCTTTTTATATTTCTCCCAATAGGATCAGACTTCTAATGAATCAGATATCAAATTGGGAGAGAGTTCTTACATCTCCTCTTACTTGTGTCACTACCGGACACGAGTACAGTATGTGTTCTGGTGTACCTAACCCCTGGACAGTATGACGAGTAGACGATTAGATCCTTCATGCCCTCCTCTCCCGGTATAGTGACGTGGGTAGCTACCAGGTCCTTGTTACAGGAACCAGATGCTCCTTCTGAGACCGTATCTCCGGCCTTTTCCTATGAAAACGGTTCTATCCGCTTTCCGTTTAAAGCCAGGGAACCCTTTTCCCTATAAAAGCGGTTCTTTCCGCCTTCTCTTTTGATTCATTGATCCCTTCCTAAGCACCTGTTTGTTCGGGATGGATTAGCCCTTCCCCGTGAAACAGGCGCCTGTGACTTCAGAGGCACATTTTGAAACGGATTCACCCCTTTCGGTCGGCGCACCTTTGTCTGCTTGTGACCTTGGGTGGCAGATACTCTGAGAAGTCGCCCTGTATCTAGGGAGGTAATAGTCCACCAAGGCAAAGCCCCGCATTACCGCAGTAAGGCTAGATACTCACCGGCACCGTTGGAGGATTTCATTCACTCATCAGCACGGTATGCTAACACTTTGAGTTAATCCTTGTGTTCGTCTTAGCTTGGATCCCGTTCCATACGCTAGCAACAGGAGTTGCCGATAACCAGCACCTCTAGCGCATGTTCCAGAAGATCCCAGTGGGCCCAACCACGACAACGACTGCAAACACAGTGGTGGGTTCTATTTATGTTATTGCTGGGTATAGTGTAGATTTTTTCCGAAAATAAGTAGTACTTTTCTTCCAAGGTATTTGCGAAGCTTTGTTTTCTTAGTGGCATTGCGAGTGTGGTGGTTGAGGGTCTAAGAAAGAAGTGTTTTAACATTTCGATACGGATTTTTAATATCAATGTTATTCCAGATGACAACTCCAAAGGAATAACCAATTGCAGAGCATATGTAGGTATTTAGTGCCTTAAACAGATTTTTACTATTTAGTTTAGTTTACAATACCTGTTTACCCTCTTAATAAACTCATTGGTCAGTTCTGCTTTTATTCCTTTGTAGTCTATACTTTCCTGCTTTATAATAGAGATTCATTGACTTCGCTTTACCCATTGCTTCAATGTTTCCGAATCTTTCAACTAGATTGAATCCGACCTTTTCAAGTCCTAATTAATTCCGATGTCAGTGAAAAACTCATCAACAGTTTTTTGCATTGTCCAAATTAATTGTTGTTTTTGATGCTTAATCCCTAGTTTAGCCTATCGGATAGAGGATTTATGGCAAGGCAGAACCAAAGTGGACTCTTAAAATATGCTTTTTATAACTGAGATCAGTGGTGATGTTGCCATCAGGTATTTGGGAGATTTTAGTTTCCCAATTTTACATCATGTGCTCTAAAAACAAGATTTGCATCGATTTTATAATCTCAGCATATCTAAAAGTCATTATATGACACAAAATCGAAAATCTGGAAAAATTCAACAAACATAATTGGTAGGTACTCAGTTTTGTATCCTAGAGACAAGAAGGGTATGTTCGCTATGTAATTTATCTAAGAATAAAATTGTGGACATAACTCTAATTTTAAATCTGAGTACATTAAGAACGTGAATAGGAATTTGGCCCTTATATTACATACATGGTTTTGGTGGGATTTTATTTTGATTTTATACTGTAGAAGATATTGTTTATTTGTACTATGTTAACAATTTTATCTCCAATTAAACTTAAACAAAAAATAAAATCGCCATAATACGATTGTCTGCCATACAACAATACTTTTAGCAGCCTATCGATGATACACAGGTTATTTAAGTAAGTAGGTAGGTAGCTGCAACTCTTTCCAGAATGGACTATAACTGCGTATTTCTTCATTCCTGACTTTTAAATCAGTTTACTGGAAAATCGAGAATAATATGCGATAGCAGTTATTGAAAATACAGGTATTATAGTGGCAAAATTAGTTTAGGTATGAAATGAAATTGTTAAAAGAGTATTAACTAGCCGTTAGTTATTCGATGAAATAATCGGGATAAATTTGTCACATAACAAGTTCAGAGTACTTGTGAGGTACCGGAAGGTAAATAATTCTTAACTATGCATGTTTTTCTTTTATAGGTAGGTCCAATGATGCTATTGCTTCGGCCTGTTTATATATTGCGTGCCGCCAGGAAGGCGTTCCCCGTACATTTAAAGAAATTTGTGCCGTCAGCAAGATTAGTAAGCGTGAAATCGGAAGATGTTTCAAATTGATATTAAAGGCGTTGGAAACATCTGTAGATCTAATAACGACAGGAGATTTCATGTCAAGATTTTGTTCAAACCTTGGTTTACCAAATATGGTTCAAAGAGCAGCTACACATATTGCTAGAAAAGCTGTGGAACTAGATATTGTACCAGGTCGATCACCGATTTCAGTGGCAGCAGCTGCTATTTATATGGCTTCACAGGTATTATATATATTTAAATTTGTAATTTATAAAAGGAAAATAGTTTAAAAAGATTATTTAAATACAAGTTCACAAGTATCTTATGATACACATTTTTTTAATAATATTCCTTGTATGTTTTTTTGTTGCCTAACCTCACTATATAATATAATTGAATGTTGTTAATTAGTTTTCCACGTTTAAGGACTTAAAATTAAAATAGGACAATACATAAAAACAACTGTCAAAAATGAGTACTGGGTTCGAATTATGAAAATTAAAAATGAAGTACTTAACTGACCTTAAACAATCATCAAAATATTATCTTATAAGAGTGTATGGTAAACTAACATTTTTAATCCCTACGAGCAGTGTGACAATTAAAGCTTTATAAAGATTTAGATAAAAGGGTATTGGAGAACCTCAAATGCAAAAAATCCTAAACTAAGGCTCTTTGCCAGAACTAGTTTTTATTTTTGCAACAATATTATGGTCCTTTTACAGACCACCACATACCAATTTTTTAATTTAAGTTGATAAGTTAAAATTCGTATTCAGAAGATTAATGTAAACAAAACAAAAACAATAAAATATATTATTATTTGCTAAATAATAATGTTGATAGACCCGAAATTATAAGTGGAAGTAAGACGTCACAATACTCCTTCATATACAGGGTGTTTCTTAATAACACACTAATAATAAAGGAGGTTATTCGTGGGTCCATGAACATGTCCTAAAAGCCTTAACTTTCGGACTACAGGCTGCTAAAGTTCTAAGAAAAAAATATTTTTCTATGATTACTTTGGTACGTCCTTAAATATGTTTCTTTTTGTTTTCTTTATCTTAAGGTGGCCGTTTCGCCATGTTAAATCTCCATAAGAACATTACTGTCTTTTATACTCAATACTCAATACTCAATAATTTATTCATGTTAAATCACAATGTGTTACATACGTCAATCTTACAAACAATTTTAAACATTACAAGAATACATATTAATAAACTAAAGGCAACATAGTCTAACATTACAAAAAAAAGTTTTAAAACTAAAATACTTGTGGATAAAACTACTTACAACATACTAAAATCTGAATTAAAATATTCGTCAAATGAATAAAAAGCCCTGTTTATGAGGTAACGTTTCACCCTTTGCTTAAAACTCTTAGCTGGTAGAGTTTTAACATTATCAGGTAGAACATTATAAAATTTTATGGCCCAATAGCCTGGACCATCCTGACACCTT
>JAHBCN010007744.1:0-41975 GCA_019359885.1 Listronotus oregonensis | reverse complement strand
AAAAAAGATAGTTTTGGCAGAATTACGATCCAAAGTTCACGTCTGACCCTTTAAAATAAGTTTGACCAGTGGCGGATTTACCAGCAGGCTGAGTAAGATGGAGTTTACGGCGGCAAATTTGAGGCCAAATTTGTCTTAGAGAAATTAAAAAAGATTTATATTTATTTACCTAAATATTATTAGGTCCACACAAACAATTCAATATGTAATATGTTATACCACTTAAATTTTTTTTTTAAATTTTGTGAAATATACTGTCAATTTAAAACGCAGTCATGTTCGCTTTTGCGAAAAGAGCATCGATGCTCATCCGTTACGTATGAGCGGCCAGGTTCTACGGAACAAAGAATCTTTTAATCTTTTCGGTGTTACTTTTAAAAATAACCTTAACTTTTTAAGCCAGAAAGTATTTCTCTCCTTCTAATCTCTATACTCTGTATGTATTCCAGATCAAACCCTCTTTAGAATATTGTTCTCATGTATGGGGAATGGCGTCTCCCTACAACACTAAAGCAATTTTGATTTCATTAAAAAAGAAGAGCTGTTTGTCCGATTAATGATCCCACAGCTACCGAAAAGCTTTCTTTTCTTGCCCACCGTCGAGGTGTAGGGGATCTGTCCTTGTTTTATAGGTATTTTCACTGCTTTTGCTCCGAAGAGTTGACCGGTATAATTCCTCCTTTTACATCTCCCAACAGAGCAACACGTAGTGCCACTTTTATGCACCCTTTTACAGTCCTACTTGAAAGGCCCCGGTTTTTCCACTTTGTTCGTTCCTTTATCCCTAGAGTGTCAAGTGTATGGAACCTGCTATCCGCAGAAGTTTTCCCTTTTTCTCCAAATCTCTAAATATTTAAGTCTTGTGTTAAATAAACTTCCACCTTACCCCACTTCAGACACCCACGGTACTTTAGTACTTAGGCCAAAGAATTTTATATTCTTTGCTTAGGCCTCAACCTTCGTGGACTGTCCCAAGATAAAAAAATATATATACACCTTTGTTTATCTATAACACTTGCATTAATAGAACACAGGGATGAAGATTACAACACAGAGATATGCTGGGCCCACAAACTAGGATTTGGGAAATTCCCATTTAAAAACAATTAAAATGTATCATAAAATTAAAGCTATGTTAAATTTTAATGTACGATTAAAGTAACCACTTGGGCTGCGTTTTCTAAATTTATTTATTCATTTAAAAATGACCTCTGTTATATTTTTGTTACTAGTGACGTTTCTAAATGTATTTATACATTTAGAAGTGACTTCTTTAACAAAAATGTTGGAAACATGTACTTTGTGAACGCAGCCCTGGTAGCAATAACTGTGCATCACGCAAAATGTCGGATAGTCCGTTGTTTATACTTTTTTAAATACATATTTGAGCTATTTGTTACCGCGCATCCCATAGGTAATATTTTTCTCCCCTCTTAGAATCTTTTTGGTTTAGTATTTTTTTTTTTTAATTATACTTACTCTCCAGTTTGCCATCCGGCAGCAATACATTCGTTTACAACAAAATCTGCGGGAATAACGTCCAGATTTATTCTTTTGTAATAATGAACTCTACAAAATCCAGAGCCGATCACAAGAACGAACCCACCAACGGAGATCATGTTGTCAACAAATGCTGGTACGGGTTCAGATCTTGTCGATATTACTAAAATAAAAAAAACTTTGGTAATAAAAGTTATTTTCTATTATTTAAAATATTTGTTGTCCATGTTACTTTTGGCATAAGCACATTACATTCATAGCCACTCCTTTTTTAACCTTTTTAATCTACGTTTCCCAAATTAGACCTAACTTGGAATACCGTTTTGATGTCCGGGAAAAAACTTAACCTTCAACTCCTTACATTCTACACTACCCCACTCTCACCCTAAAGCTTCATAAGGCTATGATTAATAAAAAAATATATTTAAAAAATTTTGGATATGTCTTGATGAATGTCAATTCTTATTTTTTTTTATTTTACATGACAGTACTTATATACCACTTAAATTTGTTTTTTTTTTTAATTTCATAAATAAAGATTGTAATAATTTCTTTAATTTTAAAATTCAGTAATTTAAAAAGGCTTTATACAATAAACAAAACAATTTTAATGGTTTATTTGAACTGTCATGCAGAATAAAAAATAAAAATTGATACTTGACACAGGGAGTATCAAAAATAAAAAAATAAATAAATAAGCCATAGCTTTGATCATAAATTTTTAAGCAACCCATTCGCATTTCAATTGTTTACAAACTATATATATATATATATATATATATATATATATATATATATATATATATATATATATATATATATATATATATATATATATATATATATATATATATATATAATATTATTAATATATATGTATATATATGAATATATATTATATATATATATATAATATATATATATATATATTATTATATATATATATATAATATATATTATATAATATATATATATATATAATTTATAATTATTCTAATAAATATCGATTTTAATAATCAAAAGTTCGACTAGTGGGCCTAAAATGCTCTAGTTATTAAGATACAGGTGTAAAGTTATTTGCTTTCTTTCTAATTATTCTTTAACCAAATGACCTAGCGGTACTTTGGGCTGGGTTTGAGGGAAATTTAAATTCGTCCACGCTTTTGATGTTGCCTACTGGGCGCCAGCTACGGCCTTTCACTTTTTAGATGTCGTAACTTTTTAAGCTTAGAATATTGACCTGTTTATTAAAAATAATTCATCTGCATCAAAATGTATACTTTATTTAAGTGTCTAGGAGAGCCGTTCTCGAGATAAACACACTTTAAAGGATTCCACAATTTTTTATGGAAATGAATTTTTGTTTTCAAACTTTGCATAGTGGTAGTTCTTAACACGGTGATCAAAAGTCTTTAGGGCACAAAATCCGAAAAACGCCTCCAACCCCAAAATCACCCTCAAAAGTCACTGGGGAATTGGGGACCTTTGAGGGTGATTTTAGGGGTTGGAGGCGTTTTCGGCTTTGTGCCTGAAAGACCTTTGATCATCGTGTTAAGAATTATCACTATGCAAAGTTTGAAAGCAATTGGCCAAAATTCAGTTTCCATAAAAAATTGTGGGATCTTTAAAGTGTGTTTATCTCGAGAACCGCTGCTCCTAGAGACTTAAATAAAGTATACTTTTTTGATGCAGATGGATTTATAGTAACTTATTCTTAATAAACAGGTCAATATTCTAAGTTTAAAAAAAGTTACGACATCTAAAACAAGTGAGTAGGCCGTAGCTGGCGCCCTCTACTAGCAACATCAAAAGCGTGGACGAATTTGAATTTCTCGCCTCCAGAAAACCCCAGATCCCAAATTTTGTACCGCTAGGTCATTTGGTTAAAGAATAATTAAGAAAAAACGAAAGCAAAATTAACTAACACCCTGTATCTTAATAACTAAGCATTTTAGGGCCCACGTTTATATGAACTTTTCGACTTAAAATCGATCCAGGAATGCCTTTCAAATTATGACATACCATTAATAACATTATATATATATAAATATATATTATATATATATATATATATATATATATATATATATATATATATATATATATATATATATATATATATATATATATATATATATATATATATATATATATATATATATATATATATATATATATATATATATATATATATATATATATATATATATATATATATATATATATATATATATATGCATATTTGCTGTTTATGGCCATAAAACCCTACCTATTGAAGGCCTGGTTATACAGATTGGTAATCCCCTGGCTTTTCTTTTAATATAATCCTCTGTCACTTGTTTTGTGAACGTATAAGTGTTGGGCCATTCTCCAATTAACCTGGAAATTATAAAAATAAAAAAAAACTAATATTATTTTGATAAGTAAAAAAGATGTTTGGTGACAAAATAAAAGGGATAAATTACAAGTTTCATTTAACTTAGGTAAAATTGCCCTGTAAAATAATAGGTATCTATTCTATCTATCTATCTATTGTAGCATGGTGAGTTCCCTCGCTGGAGCCCTGAGGCCTAAGCCCATTATGCTCTACACCAACCCTTAAGCATACACAGGTTCCGTCACCCAGTACTGTTCCTTACGTATGCATTCCTTTTACACTGATACGGTGCTGTCGTTTTGCTTACTAGAGTCCCAAATTCCTCACTAGTGATGCGGGTCCCGTTAGTGGTAGGAATCTTATGTCATTTAGGTCCAGCCATGCCGTACCTAGACATTTCCCCCTGATGTGCCCTAGTGCTGGGTAGTGTTTAAGAACATGTATGGCGTCCTCTCTTCCCTCTCCACACCATCTACATGTACTTCTCTCGCTTTTTCCTATCTTGTTGAGATAGTGTCTGTTTCTACAACGACCTGTCAGTATGCCTGTCAGGTTTCTCATTTGCATCCTATTAAAGTCCTTTATGTTCATCAGTAGGTCCTTCCATAGTTCTTCCCCAATAATAGCCTTTGATTGTCTGGCTTTTGTCTTTTTCCAGTTCTCATCGAACCGTTTCTCTATCCATGCTGTTATCTCTGTCATATCCGTGTTGTCCCACGGTATATTCAGGTCCATTGTCCTTAGCTGCCAAATTGGCGAGTTTGTCAGTCATTTCATTCCCCGGGATCCCTTTGTGTCCAGGGACCCATTGCAGGGTGACTGTGGCGGTTTTCGTTAGTTTATTAATTGCTTCCCGACATCTATTTTTAAGTTCTGATCTGTGCACTGTATTTGTTAGCGCCCCGTTCGCTGCCTTACTGTCAGTACATATAGTTATTTTTCCCCTGTATCTTCTATTAAGGCAGTATTCTATGGCTTTGGCTATTGCCATAACTTTCGCCTGAAATACGGTTGCATATTTTCCTATTGTTCCATCGAACTTGTAGTTCGTCCTTTCTACATAGAAAACGTAGCCTGTGCGGCCTCCTTTCCTCGAGCCATCTGTAAAGATAACTGTTCCTTCGCTTGGTGTTCCACAGCGTTTGTGAGCCCAGTCATCCGCCAAAGCCATGTCCACCTTGTGCATGAGGTCTAAGTGGATTACTGGGGGGATGCTATCCTGCTTCATCGAAAGAGACACAGTTCTCACTTGGCCCATGATGTCACAGTGCCCCCTGCTTCTGCCCTAATAGATATACCCCCACCAAATTTTCAAAACAAAAAATACTTTGTGAGTGGATTCACTTTAGCGTAACCTACAACTTTTTTGTCTTTGAAAATTCTGTGAATTAATATGAGTCGTTTTCGATGTGGCATGCGTCAAACATATCAATTATTATTATGTAATTTAAAATATAACTTTTTTATTTTTACTTGACTTATAAAATTTTATAATGTAAACATCGGAAAATCTATTGACCCACAAAAATATTGGAGCATTTAGCGTAACCTACACCCTCAACATGTCAAATTCATCATGTAATCTATAAATAACCCGCTGATGTTTGCACAAATGCTAAATAAATAATAGTAAAATGGCAAGATTATACTGGCCTACAAAAATCAAGGGTTTTTTGCCCTGATCTACGTCCTAAACATATATGACGCAAGCTACATCAAAAAAGCGCGAATTCTCATAATTTTCTAAGATAAAGAAAGCTGTAGGTTACGCTAAAATAAATCCACTCACAACGTTTTGAACAAGCATTTTTTATTTTAAAATTTAAAGCCGGGACCCATACGTATAACTAATAGATAGTGAAGAAAATTTTGTTTTGTTCCTCTTCGCGGGGAGGCTTATTTTAATGAACAAGGGCACTATTTTATATAACTTACGTCTTGGTAACCGCCTCTAAACAGGATTTGTCTAAGCTTTCACACGCAGAAATTAGGTTTTCAGCTAAAATTCTTGATGGATACACTTCTTCTTTAATTTCTTTTTAGGACAATTCGAAAATGCGGTTCCTACATATACAAATGTCTAGAAAATATTTTTAAAAAATTAATAGTGTAATACATACCGAGGTGGAACGTGTTTCATTACAAATTGAGGCATTTGGTAGTTAACCAAGAGGCCAGTGGTGGCTCTAGGGTTTTTAAAATTGTTTCTCTAAAAAGTAAGAGCTGTTACCCCCACCAAATATATAGCAGATGCTGTTGGTCTCAAGGGGAACACTTTGGTAAAGAAATGTTTTATTTTGGAATTTGCGAAAAAATTTTTTTGGTTGCCCCCCAGGGAAAAATCGGACTTCCAAAAGCAAATCCTCTACTTGTAGTTTTTTTTTCGTGAATTTGATCAAGTTTTATCGTTAAATACCAAATTTTGCAAAGTAGTAGTTACAAAGTTGGTAGATTTTTGATGTGACTAGGGTATATTACAACTGGTAAGCTTTTCCCTGAGTAAAGAAGCTAAAAATGTAAAACGATTTCGGATGAAGAATCAATGGATTGTACAGGATCTTTGATTATATTTACATGGCATCTGGAGTCTTTATTTTTAAAGATAGAAAAATATGTTTTATATAAAAATTGTAGGTTTTTAATTAATTAATATTTTTTTAAATTATCGGTAAAAAACTATCGCATTAAAAAAATGGAAAAATATGCGCTACAACAACAGATATTTTTTCTGATTTCAAATGTATATACATTGATGATATATAACCATTTTTGAGATTTTTTTTAAAATTAAATTATAAAATAAATTTAAAGAAAAAATCATATTAGTATCAAGAAATCCATGGAATCAATAAAATTGTTGTGATAAATTTGAAGAATTGATATTGTAAAAAGTTAAAGTTTATCATTCTAACTATTAAGAATAATTTATTCATATGCTTTTTAGTCGATGGGCTATTCAGAAGAACAAAAAAATCGCTTTTGTGCGTCTTTTTAATGGAAATAATAATAATGTGACGATAATGCAAAAAAAACCTTATTATATCCTTAACAACGGGTACCCTCTATAGACACTATTAAATATATAGTAAGAAAGTTTAGTAAACAAAAAAGCTTCAAAATAAAGAAAAGGACTCTAGCACGAAATGAAAACGAAGAGTTGGCTATCCTCGTTTTTTCAGGCTAATTATTATACTTTTTCTATTGGACTAGCACTAACTACTTTTATTAATTTTAGAAAACCCCAAAATATCAATCTTTGATAGAGCATTTGAACTTAATAGAACAGATTATAAAATTTATTCGACTTTAAAATTTTATAAATATTATCCTTATAAATTTATGTCTGTCCAGAACAACGAACTAAAGGTCCAAAGTCTTTTAGAACAAAACATGCTGGACCGACCTGAGTATGCATTGGAAATAGCTGGGCTTAATTTTTAAATTAAATTTTATTTACCGACAAGTCTTTCTTCACTATAGCAGGTATGTTTAATCACAAGAATAAACATTATTGGTCCAGAGAAAACCCCCAGCACATTCAGCAACATAACAATTTTATTGTTTCCATGACTTTCTTGATACGAATAAGATTCTTATATATATATATATATATATATATATATATATATATATATATATATATATATATATATATATATATATATATATATATATATATATATATATATATATAGGGTCCTGCAGCTCACCTCCCGTCTTGTGTAGCTCATTTATTATTCACTGTAAACTTTTCATATTTTTCAGACGTTACCTTTAACCCACGGTGCATTTCAGGAAAATAATTTTGGTTATACAGAGTGTCACAAAAAAGTATGACGTCACGATGGTGCATTTTTTAAATGGAATTCTTTGTATTTTTTTGTATATTTAGGTACCTCTTGTGGTCATTTATATTTTTCTAAAATTTTCTCAACATCGGCATCGGTTTAGTAATTTTAGAGAAAAAAACTTAAACATAAAAAAAACTGTTTTGCACCACTGAATTTAAAAATGGATAAAAATACCAATAGTGCTTAATTAATAGAACTAAACAAAGAACTTATTAAGTAACGTAATATCAGTCGCTTAGGTCATGTTTGGTTAATTCGACCTGTACAGAGTGTTCAAAATTTAGTGTCTAACTTTTCAAATTTGAAAGCACTTTATTTTTCTTATTTTTAATGTGAGCCCCTGTATATTTTTAGGTCGTTAGATGAAGAATTAAAAAACAAACAGTTTTCTAATTATAACCCTATTGAAATTTGTAACACATTAAAAGTTATTCGTTGAAAACTCATTTTGGCATCTATTTTAATAGTAATACCATTAAATAAAAATGATAGGTGGCTATGAAAAACAATTTATTTTATTGGAGTTTATTTTACTTACAGAATCTTATTTTGAAGTTTATAAAAATTTAAGTAAATTATTATTATTTATTAATTAAATTAAAAATTTAAGAAAAACTTTTAAATGTTAAATAAACGTAATTTTTAATTTTGGCTAACATTTTTGTAACTTTAACCATTTTCTAGGTAATAATTAACGTTATTAGGAAACTCTAATGTCAACAAATTGTTTTTCGTAGCCACCTACCATTTTTATCCGGTGATATTACTATCGAAATAGATGCCAAAATGAGTTTTCAACGAATAACTTTTAATGTGTTAGGAATTTTGATAGGGTTAAAATTAGAAAAATTTTAGTTTTTTAATTCTGCATCTAAGGACCTTAAATATACAGAGGCTTATATTTAAAATAAGATAAATAAAGTACTTTTAAATTTAAAGAGTTTGACACTAAACTTTGGACACACTGTACAGTTCGAATTAACCAAACATGACCTAAGCGACTGATATTACGTTACTTAACAAGTTCCTTGTTTAGTTCTATTAATCAAGCACTATTGGTATCTTTATTCATTTTTAAATTCAATGGTCCAAAACAGTTTTTTTATTTTTTTTTCTCTGAAATTACTAAACAGATGTTGACAAAATTTTAGAGGAATATAAATGACCACAAGAGGTACATAATATACAAAAAAACACAGAGCATTCCATTTAAAAAAATGCACCATAGTGAAATCACACTTTTTTGTGACACCCTCTCACAAAAAAAGATGTTTTGTTGTAGCGCATAATATACAGGGTGTTTCATTTAAAAAAAAGTTACCCATATTTTTCCATTATTTTATTGCAATATTTTTTTACTAATTATTTCAAAAGGTAATATAGAAAAAACCTACAATTTTTTATTCTATCCTCAAAAATAAAGGCTTCAGATGCCACGTTTATATAATCAAAGACCCTATACATACATGAAATACAAGAAGTCCGACATAACAGAATATGAAAAATTTGACAATAAATTTTTAAAAAAGGTTTGCTTTATATAAACTCTTTTGTTTTCATTTTAGAACGACGTTGAAAATGACCAATATATTTGGAATTATTCTATAATTAATTAAATTTACCGAGCGGGCCGTAGAGATAAGTAATGAGACACTTCCCAACCATAACTGAAATAATGCCAATATTCCTTATACAAATATAAATAAATTATTTGTCTCTTGTAAAAAAAAAGTTTAAGGTTAGTGAATCCTTGTAGATATACTACTTAGGGTTTCGTAAAACCAACGGCTTAATACTTTAGGGATAATATTTAAGATCGATACCTTTAATTTTTTAATCTCTTTCGCCAAAGTTATTAAATCCCTCGTAGCTCGAACGTTTATAAAAGTAGCTAACCTAATGTGTTCATCAAATCTTACAGTAGCAGCAACGTGAAAAATTACATTTACTTCCTTTACAAATATTGCTCGGTTTTCTTCACTCAATCCCAATCCTGGAACAGAGCAATCTCCTTCCATTATAACAACATTTTGCAGGACTGCAGGTTTGCTTTTTTTAATGAGATCAAAAACCTAAAAAAACAAATATATTGCTTTATTCTGTCGTGCTCTATCTAGCCAAATGGGTGAAACATGCAACAGGAATAAATTTAGGTGTAAAAAACTAATACGCTGGCAAAAAGATTTAGAAGAGCATAAAATTTAAAGACGAAGCTCTGCAAAGCAGTTTTAAGAAAATTAATGCAGATTTTCCTAGGTACAGGGTTATTCATTTTAAAGTAAACAGGGCTTTATTTTTGAACTTTCCTGTACTCTTTTAAAAAAACGAATATAGCCATTTCGTATATTTTTTTCCGTAGAATTCAATAATCCAATCAGAAAAACATTTGAAACAAAAACAAAAGAGTTACAGCACGAGTTGAGTATTTTTAAATGGAATACCCCGTATATTTTTATATCAATACATAAAGATTTTCACGAGGAATTCGGTAATATAGGGGTTGTTAGGTTTATTTTCTGTGGTTCTGCTGCAATTGTCTAAAAACTGCAAACTGCCACAGGTCACAGGTGTTTATTTGTCAAAGTCAAGAATTTTAAAGATACGTTTATTTCTTTCTGCAGTAGTTTTATAATGGATTTTCATAAGAACAACGGCTTCAAATTATATTATATGCTAAAAATGATATGATATATCCCTTTCTAAACCAAGCAGCAAAACTACAATAAACGGAAAACATTAAAATCCAATACGAGGTAAAATATGGTGATAATAAGAACACTTATAAAAAAAATTATAATATTACTAATAATTTAAATGTTTCATATGACCCCCGTTATTTTCAAAACATGATCTATAACCCCTCCTTAGCCTTTCTTAGCTCGCCGATATTATTTAAGGTTCTTGGTTAAGACGATTCAATTTCATTTACAATTCTTTCTCTCATTTCTTCCGTGTTTGTGTTACCATTTTGGTAAACGACACTCTTTAAGAGACCCCATAGAAAAGTGTCCCAAATTGTAATACCTGGACTATTAGGTGGCCATCTAATAGTGCCATAACGTCCAATCCACTGATTGTATCGACGATTGGACGACAAACAGCATGGGGCGCCGCTCCGTCTTGTTGCCAAATTATCTTGCGATACGTTTTGAGTGGCAATTCTTCTAAAATGTCCTCATTATCGTTTTTAAGAAGATTGAGATATCTTTCTCCAGTTAAGGATCCTTCTTAGAATATTGGCCCGACAATTCTATTGTTAAGCACACCACACAAGACATGAAGAGAAGACCTCCCTTGGTATTTAATCTCTTGAAATTTCCTGGGATTTTGTCTTGCCCAGTTGTGCGTATTGCGTCGGTTAAACATTCCCGATGTAGTGAACGTAGCTTCATCCGTCCAAAGAATCGTTTGAAACAGGGTAGGATCGTTATCTTGTTCATAAATTAAAATTTGGGAAACAAATTGAAAGCGAAATTCCTTTTGTTCACGTGTTAAATGCTGCACTGGAAGAACGTAATATGGAAGAAACTTAAAATATTTCAGTGTTCTCTGAACCGTCGCATAGTTTACTTTTCTTCTTGCAGGGCCATACCTTAAGTCTTTAACTGCGTCAGTAGTTGACTTTATGGGATACAAAGTAAAATAATTTAAAATAGCTCGATCCCGGTTTCTTTTTCTTACTGTAGTCCTTTTTCTAATATGTAACGATTTTGTTTTTTCGAATAAGACCTTCAGTTTTAAAATCGTTTTTACTGATATATTTCGGTGGAAATTTGCAACATATCTTCGTTGTGTTTCCTTGGCGTTTTCTCCACATTTATAATAGAGATTTATAATTTCAAGCCGTTTTTCTGATAAAAACCTCATTGTAAAACTACTTCAAAAAGTAATAAACGTATTTTTAAAATTCTTAACTTTAACAAATAAGCAGCTGTGACCTGTGGCAGCCAGGTTTTTTCAGGTGAAACTATCCTTATATTATCATGCAGTTTTTAGACAATTGCAGCAGAACCACGCAGGAAATGAACCCAGAAACCACCGAATTTCTTGTGAAAATCTCTTTCTATTGATCAGTCGTGCTGTAACTCTTTTGTTTTTGTTTAAAATGTTTTTCTGATTAGATTATTAAATTCTACTGAAAAAAATATATGAAATGGCTATATTCGTTTTTTAAAAATGTACAGGAGAGCACAAAAGTAAAGCCATGTTTTTTTTTAAATGAATAATCCTGTACACCTGATAAATATTAGAAATAAGAAAAAGGCAACGTTTAGTAATGGATGAATAATGGTACCGTAGACGTTTATGGAAAACGTGACATAGGAATTTTCTGAAAATTTGGTAACATAGGTGCTCTAATACCAAGAAAGTATATGCAGTTTGATATTTTAAATGAGATACTTTGTATATTATTGCATTTTTCTCTTCGCTATTGCTTTCTGATTATTTTGTATCATACTTTCCTATACTTATCTCTAGTCGTTTCGGAAATAAAAGCGAATTTCTGTAAATGTCAAGATAAAATATATTATTGCGAAAATTTTGACAATTAGCGTGTTAGTAGGGATAAATTTGCGCGTTTCTTTAATATAGTGACTCACAAATAATTCAATTTAATAAATCTATTTATTATTTAGGGACAATGTGACAAAATTGTAGCAAGAACATGCAAAATGTTTAAAGAAATGTACCCTAATATACAACGAATGGCTAAAAGAAAATTGGCGCAAATACAAAACAACTATATACAATTTGGTCCACAACTTAAGAATGATTCAAGTTTACCAAATCCTGTAACGTCTGATGAAGACAGCATCGTGAATGTTTTAATCTACTTTCACGCAAATCCCCAAGCTTCCATCCGAAGTGCAGCAGATGATTTAGGGCTAACCTATTATTCTGTGCAAAAAAATGTGTGGAATATTAATATGCATTTCTTTAAATTAACAAAAGTCTAACAGCTAAAACCAAATGATAACCAACGTCGAATTTGCGCTCAGTAGTAGATGATATCCTAGAAAATTTAACGCTTGAAGATTATCGCACTTGCTGGTTCCAATTGGATGGAGCACCCGCTCATTGCACTGGGGAGCTGACACGTGAGCTATTTGAAAAATTCGATGGCTTAGGCATTTGGGACAATGGCATTGGCCTGCGAGATCACCTGATCTTACACCACTTGATGTTTATTTTTGGGATAATTTAAAGAAATGGTATTCAAGACACCGGTAAACAGTAAAGAGGAACTACGTTAACGAGTAATCAATTGCACTGGTCAACTAGATCTTTCTGAAGTACAAACAGCGACAACACATGCTGTACAACGCAGAATTTTGAAGTGTTAAGAAGTCAATGGCAATAATTTTGAAAATTTGTTATAATCTTAGCATTTGAATGTTGAAACTTTAGCTTTCTAGTGATTAATTTTTTTGGCGCCTTAGAGTATGGTCTGCTTTAAAAAGTTTAAAAATGAAAAATGAAAATTAATGTTAGTGGCACTTTTCTTCAGGGGAACACTGTTAAAACGCCCTTGAGCTACCCCAAATCCTAAGTTCCATCAAGCTAGCAGTTGTAAATTATCAAAACTCGGAAAAAAAGAACTGAAATTTGTAGCTAATTTGTTTCTAATTAGTTGCTAAAATAAGGATTTTGTTGCTCAAGCCGATTTGAAAAGTCGAAATTACTGCTTTATTGATATCAAGATAGCAGGAACTTTTGATAAATCGTTAATTACCTGTCGACTTTATTACTAGATTTTGCTACTAATTGGTTGCTATAAATAAGCAACATCAAAATATTTTAAAAAGTTTTTTTTTTTTTGAAAACATGCTACCTTGACTTTCATTTTTCGCTACTCGACGGCAGTGATTTTGTTGCTGTCCGGGAAAGCACTCAATTGCTTGCAACAAAATAGTTTGTAGTAATCCACTAATTTGTTTTATTATTATTATTTTTTTTTTCGTTACATGCTACTTTGAATTTAATTTTTTACCACTTTATCGATGGCAATGATTTTGTTGTTGGTACTATAGAAACAATTGAGTGCTTGCCTGCACAGCAACAAAATTACTGCCGTCGATAGGGTGGTGAAATTGAAATTCAAGGTAGCATGTAACGGAAAAATTAAATTAAAAAATATAACAAATCGGTGGATCATTTAAAACAATTTTGTTGCTGGTACTATAGAAGCAATTAGGTGCTTGCCTGCACAGCAACAAAATTTCTGCCGTCGATATCGTGGTGAAAAATAAAATTCATGGTAGCATGTAACGGAAAAATAAAAAATAATAATAAAACAAATCGGTGAATCATTACCAACTATTTTGTTTCTAGTACTATAGAAGCAATTGAGTGCTTTCCCGCACAACAACAAAATCACTGCCATCGATCACGCGGTGAAAAATGAAATTCACGGTAGCATGTAACGGAAAAATAAAAAAATAATAAAACAAATCGGTGAATCATTACCAACTATTTTGTTTCTAGTACAATAGAAGCAATTGAGTGCTTGCCCGCACAGCAACAAAATCATTGCTGTTAATAACGTGGTGAAAAATGAAATTTAAGGTAGCATGTTTTCAAAAAAAAAATATATGTATATATATTTTAATATTGCTAATTTATAGCAAGAAATTAGCAATAAAATCGTGTTATAAAGTCGACAGGCAATTAACGATTTATCAAACATCTTGATATCAATATAGCCTAATTTCTAGCATGCGAGTAGAAATTATTATATTTATATGCGCTACTTCTACCATCAAAAACATCTTTTTATTGCGATACAAAATTTTTAGATCATATTTAAGAATTTGTGCTAATCGGACATATAACACAGCGGGTCTCTAACGGTTTTTTCTTAGTACCATAGGTTATAGCTTTGGACAAGCCGTTAACCCAAAAAACAAAAAGCATTTTTTGTGCTAATTTCGTTAATTTATACCTATATAAATACACATATAAACATAAAATTATGTTATTTTCTATGTTTTTAAAAAGAATAGATGGATAATAAACAATAAAATTCTTGTAAATAAATAGTTTTACTAATATTTATTAAATTAAAACAGCAATTTTCCAGGAAAATAAAGCAAATATTAGTCTACTCTAGATGTAATACTACCTAAAGTTATCAATAAAATATAATAAGCATAAGTTATATTAAAGCTATTTAAACCATCCATTTTACTGCTTGTTTTTAAAGAAAATATATAAAATGACTTTGTTAGAGTGCTAAACCTATTTTTCTCATATTCTGTGCAAGGTAATTTTTTATATGTTTAATAATTGATTTTTAACGCAAAATCCCGAACTAAATTATTTTTTGATAAATAGTTAACGTTAAAGTTATGTCCTGTTGCCACCAGTTTTTATTTTTACCTTATTATTAAATTTAACACATTGTTAAGATCATTGCTAATTTTAACAACGAGATCGCAACCGGCTGTGGTCTAGTTAAAGTATAAGGGCTGTAAAGACAACAAAAATCTGTCAAATGCAGCTGCATGACTTTTAGCATAGACAAATATACTAAAAAAGAGACTGCTTGATTCCGTGTATAACTTTGGGGACAAGATGAGTCGCCACTACTCATCTTGTATGAATTATCAACGCCTGGCGGGAAATTTAAATTATAAAAATATTTTTTTTGTTTAGACAAAACAGATAGTCTGGGATTTTATTGCAGAGCAGTTTCTAAATAAAACAATACAAATCAAATATTAAATATTTAATTTATATAATATACATATTCTTTTAATTTCAATTTTAATAAATGTTTAAATATTTTTATTTTCTTTTTTGTTTTAAATTTATTTTCTTGATCTTCCCCGTAATTATCTTGACAATACTTTCTAATTAATAATGTTATACTGTGTTGTAATAAGAGAGAAGTAACTTCGTCTTTATGATTTTTACATGTGTACCATTCAAAATTACGTTTGTTTTGTAGAAAAAGTTAAATTTTTTTTCGAATATCATTAACGTGGCCATATTTCGGCAACATATATCAGTCTTTTTTTACTTGGTACATGGCCGGAGCCGGAACTATATCTTGTTCCCCTTGCCTTTACAAAAAGTCCTACAAAATTATTCAGCTTTGATGGCTTTTCATAAACAAATGTTTTTCCAAAAATTTCACTAAAGCATATCTTAGACATACTTACTCAGAGTAATAATAGTTTTCGTCAAAGAAAATATACTGTTCGTTTTCGTTATACAAAAAACGTTGAGAAAATCTTTTTTAATCGACAATAATTCAACATAAACAAGCATCTGACGCCTTGTCACACCTTGTCTGTTAAAGTGAGGTTAGTTTAACATTTCGAGAAGATTACCGAATCCGGTATGTCAAAGGAAAGCCAAACTTTATATGCTCTATCTCTCTCGAAATCCGTACGGAACGCGTCCCCCTTTGCGGCGTATCAGATAGGCCTTTTCATCATAATTTTTTTTGTGCGCATGCGTCAGTATCAGCCATTTTTTTCGTACTGTTTTTTGTAAACAAGCATGTTAAAGTGCCTGTAAATATATAATAAAAATAAAAAAATACTGAAGAAAGTATAGTTATTGAAGAAAAGAAATACGAAAATAAAGAAAAAAGTGCCTTAATTAGCAAATAAGTTTTTTTAATCGATTATTATTATGATATCAGCACGAAAAGGAACGACGAAGCGGTGTTATTATGGAGTATGTAAGAGTGATACACGCTATAAATCATTTAAATACAATACATATTATTTTATAGAACAATATAACAATTGTATATATGTGGTAGGCCTAATTAGAATAAAATTATAGATACTTTTTGTATAGTAAAGAAGTAATGATGGCTAACCTCTCAATCAGCTCACTTCTTTTTCCTTTTTGAGGACGTCCATGACATTTGAGCCACCTTTTTAATTGCGTACAATTATGGGCTTCAACTGAATTATAAATCAGTGAAGCACCATCAACGATTTAGTCTAGTAAATGATTTAATTGGGGAGATAATACTGCATTATCAGCCATTGTCAATCAAAACAGTACGAAACTTTTGAATTGCCGCTATTTCAACATGGCGACTGCGCTTGCGCTTGTCACATGATGAAAAGGCCTATCAAGCAGTCTCATTTTTAGTACGTTTGTCTATGACTTTTAGGGACAGTTTTTGGAGGGTTGAGGGGTTTTTCGGCTTGGTGCCCATTGATCAACATAACAAGAGATATCAAAGTACGAAGTTTTATGAAAATTGGCCGGTGTTCAATCTTCATATGTTTTGTGCGGGTTCTTTTCTAATTGCAGCTTTATAGGCTGTTGACATTATCGTTCCCTTTACAAAAAAAACACTAAGGACACTCAGATCTCCAAAGCTCAATGGAGTGGAAATCCCCTTCACAAAAAAGGTCAAGTATCTAGGAGTCATTTTTGACCAAAAAATGAACTGGGGATCACACCTCAACAAAGTTGTTCAGAAGGCAAAAATCGCCTTCCGGAGATGTCGCAGGCTTTGTGGAAAAAGCTAGGAACTTAACCCAGAGATGAACCTGTGGTTGTATAAAAGGGTAATAAGACCCATGATAACTTATGGTTCAGTTGCCTGGGGGGCAAGGGTCACGCAGACCGTAGCAACCAGACAACTTCAAAGTGTGCAAAGGCTAGCATGCGTAGACATCACAGGAGCTATGAGAACAACCCCAACCGCAGCCCTGAAAGTGCTGCTAAACTTACCGCCACTCCACATTTACATACAGGGAAGAACGAACGACGATCTAGCCAAAAGAGGATCAGTTACTTCGGACCTACTAAGTCACAGTCGTAAGGTCGTAAGAATAACGGAGGTCAACCTAACACTACATTGTAAACTCAACATGCACCTGGAAAGAATAAGCCTGGTGGAGGATAGCCTGTGTAGGTTCTGCCAGGAGGCTAAAGAAACACCCGTACATGTGTGGTGCAACTGTGAAGCACTATGTAGGCTTGGGCTTACTAGGCTTGGTGAGGAAAAGCCAAAACCGGCGAGATATATGGAGTGGCCAGTGTCAAGACTTTGGAGTCTAGTTAAGAAGACGGGCCTGGACAAGGTACTCTAAAGAATGATAGGAGAAACCACAATAAATCTGGTAAGGTTGCAGTGGTAGAGGTCATTTTTGCCATCTCCGCTTAAAATAATCTAATCTAATCTAATCTAGGCTGTTGACTATGTACTTTACAAAAAAAGGTATGATGGTAAAGGGCTTTTATTGTTGGATACGTTTAATTGTCTCCAAAATATAAAAAACCGCGAAGTGCTAAAATTTAAAGTGGTGTTATTTTGAGATAGGGGCGAATTTGTCAACTTTTCAGTTTTTTAATTTTAAATTAGATATAGGCTACTTTTTGTTATTCTGTTCTTTAAAACGGTTTTTGGTAAAAATCTTTAGGATTTGTAGGAACCGAGATATAAACTAATCTTTTTTTTATTTTTTTAAACTTTGTCCTATAGCTTTTTTTCCGATGGATTTAGATAGATGCAATACGAAATAAAAAAACCTTTAACTTTAAACCTTTAAAATGATATAATAGTAATCGAAATATGACACTTTAAAGTTAGTTACTATCAACTAGGGTTGGAAAACTTTAAAACATGGACCAATACCAATTTTTACCATTAAACCTTCTCCGCCGCAAGATTTGCTTAAAAACATAGCTTGTGGATGTACCCAAGGGCGATGATGTAACTGAATTATCAGAAGATGTTTAGGAAGATGATACTGACAAAGAATTTAATAGCAATATTAAAAATATTTTAAATAATTTAAATATTGAAATATGTAAAGCTCAGTCAGCAAAACAAATAATAAGTAAGAAGTTTTCTACGAAGAAGATTAAATTTTTATTCATAGATTAATTTCTATTTTCCGATCCTGCGTAAATTTTTCATTAAATCATGATATCATAATTATATTATATAAAAAAATAACTTGGTAAAAAAAATAAATAAAGGTTGGAAAAACTTTTTTAAAAATATCCTACACACTTTTTCCAGGCACCATTTTAAAAATAAGCTTTTTTTGTAGTGGTGTATATGCCTAAATTTACAGGAGAAAGTTTGAAGAAATCTCGGTTACTACAAATCCTTTTACCAAAAACCGTTTTAAAGAACATGATAACCCCTTTTTTTCCTGTAAAGCAATACATATACGTAAATTCACGTGAAAATAAGTTATGGGGTAATATTTAAAAACGAAAGAAAATAGCATTTTTTTCGTTTTTTTTTTGCTTCGTTTTTTGAATATATTTTTATCAAAGTTTTTCTTTGCCTATAAAAAGTAATACAGTTTTGAACAACTTTTGTGTTAACGTCTTTTACAAAAAATGCATAAAATTTGAGTTTATATTAACAAACTTAAAAGTGGACAAATTCACCCACTATCTTAAAAATGAACCCCTTTAAATGGTAGCACGCCAGTAATACGGGTAAATATGGTAAAAAACACTTTAAACCTAGATATGATTTTGGAAGTACATGAATCGAGATGAAACCTTTTACATTCTCTTTAGAAACAGATCAACTACAAAGTGTCGGAAAGGAATATTGGGTACTACGAAAGGGGGAGTTTTTTACACCCTACATTCCTAAAAAAGTTCTTTCCCATTTTTAATCGTACATATATGTATTTGGGCCTCTAAATTCAAATATAATATTGGAAATTACATTTGACGGCTAAGAAGGGCTTAATTCGCCCTTTTTACTCCCTACACCCCTTAAACGTACATTTCGTTGAAAAAAGTTTTTTTTCCCGTTTTTAATGGTACATTTAGGTTTTTAGGCCACTAAATTGGAATATGATATTAAAAATTACATTTGAGGGCTTAGAAGGGCTAAATACACCCCTTTTTTACACCCTACACCCCTAAAAAGTACATTTCGCTAAAAAAAGTTTTTTCTCCTTTTTAACGATAAAAATAGGTTTCTTGAGTCACTGAATTCATTGTTGTCATTTGAGGGCTTAGAAGGGCTAAATAAACCCTTTTTTAGACCCTACACCCCCAATGTAATTTATAATATAATATTCGAATTTAGTGGCCCAAGAATCATATATTTAAAGGTAAAAACGGGGTAAAACTTGTTTTTTGGCGAAATGTATTTTTTTAGGAGTGTAAGAGGTAAAAAAATGGAAAATTTGGCCCTTAAATGTAATTTCTGATATTATATTTAAATTTAGTTTGCCCAAAAAACCTATATGTACCTTTAAAAATGGGAAAAACTTTTTTTAGCCAAACATATTTTTTAGGGGTGTAAGGTGTAATAAAAATGGCACGCTTAGTCCTTTTAAGCCCTTAAATGTTATTTTAAATATCATATTTGAATTCGATGACCCAAAAAACCCATATGTACCATTAAAAATTTGAAAAAAACTTTTTTTAGCAAAATGTATTTTTTAGGGGTGTAAGGGGTAAAAAACGGGTGAATTTAGCCCTTCTTAGCCCTCCTATGTAATTTCTGATATTATATTTAAATTCAGTGGCCCATAGGTACCAATAAAACTGGGAAAAAACTTTTTTTACCGAAATGTATTTTTTTGGGGGTGTAGGGTGTAAAAAAATGGGGTAAAAAACACCCCCTTTCGTAGTATCCAATATTCCTCTCCGACACTTTGTAGCTGATCTGTTTCTAAAGAGAATGCAAAAGGTTTCATCTCGATTCATGTACTTCCAAAATCATTTAAAGGTGAATTACAGGATCCGGACTACGGGTTTTTTTAAATCTTAAGATCAATTAAACATATGGAACAATAAAACCTCTTTAACGTTTTAGTTCCTTTTACCCCTCTTTTTTTAATACAAGCAATAGTTTTAAAGATATTTTAAAGTTATAGTACTATTTCCTATCCTAGTATATAGACTTTAGATACTTACAGGTGATTCAAAAATTTCCTGCAGTCTTTTAGTTGCTGGTACGTCCTTTTTAGTTCTAATCAACAGGAAGACTTTTTTAACTGAAAGGCTTCTTAACACCTTCTCCAAAAAAAGCTTTCCAATAAAACCACTAGCTCCGGTTAAGAAAATTGTGCTATTTTTATAAAATTTCTGAATATCAGTTAGCTCTTGTGGCCCGTCCATTTTTATTATTTTAATAGCTCAAACAATTCGAACCCAAAATTAGAAGTGGGTAATAGTTTATTACGCTCTGTTACTAAATATGCACATATATGTATATATTCTACTGAAAAAAACTTCATTTTCTTTTTAATTCGATAAAGCAGTAGCGTAGTTACACATTTTAACCGAATTTATAAATTTTTCGAAATTTTAAATATTATGTTTTATTTGTATTCGTAAATACATTTTTAAAATATACTAAGTTACATAGAAAATGAAAACCCAGAATTATTTATCGAATTTTGGTAAAAACTTATAAACATATTTGCTATCATGAAAGTATACGCTGATAAAATTTTGAAGTCATTCCGAGCCGTACTTCTTTTGTAAAGACATTTTTTGTTAAATCAGGATCCGAACAATATGAACATGTTAACTTAATATTCAGTGATTTTTTTGTGTTTGATTTTTTTGGTTCCATTTGTTTTATTGCATTATCACGCCTAGAGTTCGCAGACGCGCTAATTTCACTCAACTTTCCGAGTTTGAGAGGGATCGAATAATAGGGTTACGTGAAGCCAAATTTTCTTTTAGAGAAATCTCTAATCAGTAATGAAATGTTGTCGAACGTGGTTTCAAGAAGGCCAAAATCGATGAGTTAGAGGTACGGGATGTCAAAGACAAAGCGACAGAATCGTTATTTGAGGCAACTAGCACTTAGAGATCAATTTTCCACTAGAGGGATAGTTGCGAACCAGTGGTTTGATGCTTTTGGAAGGGCAATAACAATGAGGACTGTTTATCGCCGAACAAGGTCTTTTGGGCTGTTTTCATACCGACCTCATCTTGTACTACCTCTGATCCCACATCATCGTCGGAAACAATTGGTATAGAGTAGGAAGAAACTTGGATGGAATAGGGAATGAAACACAATCGTATTTAGCATTGAGTCCAGATACTGTTTGTACCCACATGATGGCCGTCCCATTTCATCTAACAGCATATTCATCGCACTGTGGGTGTTATGGTTGCTCTTGTTATCGTTGCTCTTGACATATCCAAAGCTTTCGATCAGATCTGGCATGACTGGCTTCTTAACAAACTTCCTTCTTACGGTCTTTCACCTAAGCTTTGCTCTTGGCTTTCCAGTTCTTTCTAATCGACGTATATTAGTTACTGTCGATGGTCATTCTTCCAACTTCTGCCAAATTAATGCTGGGGTGCCCTAGCGCTCACTGCACCCACGCTGTTTCTTCTACACGTTAACGATCTTCTCTCTTTCACAATTAATCCCATTTATAGTTTTGCTGACAATAGTACTTTTCCACTCTAGTATTCAATTTCTTAAGCCACCATGTAATTCTGATTTAGAAAACAAGCGCAGGTCAATGCTGATATCTTTTTTACAAGATCTCGAACTTATCTTGGATTGGGGCGCCAAAAATCTTGTTCAGTTTAATGCCTCGAAAACATAATCAAGTTCGCTGTCGCGAAAAAAGTCGAAAATATCATCCGTAACATATTAGCGGCCAAGTTCTGCAGAACAAAGAGTCGGTTAATCTTGTCGGCGTTACTTTTGAGAATAACCTTAACTGGCACAAGCACATTACATATATAGCCTCAGCAGCTTCAAAAAAGCTTGAATTCCTCTTTCGAGCCAGAAAGTATTTCTCTTCTTCCAATCTGTATACTCTGTATGTATTCCAAATCAGACCATCTTTAGAATATTGTTCTCATGCCTGGGACTGGCGTCCCCTACAACACTTAGCATTCTAGACTCCATTCAAAGAAGAGCCGTTCGTCTTATTAATAATCCCACGCTGACAGAAAGGCTTTCTCTTCTTGCCCATCGTCCTGAAAAAGCATTTGATTTCAAATAATTTAAAACCACATAGTTAGGGTATTTTTGGTAAGAACACTCACTTAATAAAATAATTATTCTGTTTAAAAAAGATCTTACAATTAGTATTATTTTACTGCTGTTAAACCTGTTTAAAAAAAGGATAATTAAATCTATTTATCTGCGGTATTCTAGATTTAAATTTCAAATTTTAGAAAACCAATCATTTCCGGCCGTCCGGAAATGAAACAAAAGAAGTGAACAGGTCAAACAATGCATCTTTATGTAAAATATCGTCATACCAAATTTTATTTCTTGGCCTGAAATAATAAAAATGTTACGGAGGTTTCCCACATTTGACAGACAGAAGGTACATATTTTATTTTAAACTTTATAATATTCTGTTTTATTAAAAAAAAAACAAAATTTAAATTATGAACCAATATTTAAGATTATCAGCAGGGAGTTTGAAATAACATATAGAATTACTGCGTCAGTTAAGCCCAAAATATGAATCATAAATTATTTATAGCCTTAACTTCATACTAATAAAAAATAAATTGTTTTCATAAAACACAAAAGAAAAGTCTTCATTATTAGTTATTTTCACAAAAAACATCTGTAGTCTAATTGTGATTCGTCTTTATATGACATATTATATTTGAATGCACATTTTAGGCGGTACCATTTATGACATTTATCGCAGCCAACATTTTATTTCCGATCTTCAGCATCATTATCTTAGCTTAGCTGCACATTATTTTTTTATTCTCATAATTATTTCAGGTTCTTCATTTTGTAATGTAGAAATTTCGTTATTCCAACTCTGAACTGTTTTTTTATTTATCGTGCATTAATAGCTTCCTGTGGTTCTTCTTTCTTTTTTAAATTTTTCTTGTTTTTAATAATTCTGTTTTTCTTTTTTTTTTTGCTACATACCAATTTCTTTTTTCTTGATTTTATCGTTAACGTAAGTACTAAAAGCAGCAAAAAAATGCCGATGACATTTTTTCGTTTATATTTTTATTTTATACTGTCTGGTAAACCTTCAATTACATTATCAATTTGAATCCGGTAGGTTAGTCATTACAGTATCAAAGCCGGTAAGTGTCGCTAAGAAACACTTACCGGACTATTTCATTTTTATAAATCAAATTAGACATGTAAAAATATGTCAACATGCGTTTTTGTTGAGTGTTGCCCCAGGGAAAAAGGTGATGCGATTTTCCGAATATAATGTGATTTTTTGATTTTTGAAAATCAAATAATGATACAGAACGGACTTACAGAGAGTTTATTAACCTAAAGAGGGTTATGACATCCGCCATATTGAAAAACACTTGTGACGTCAAGTAGGACCAATTTCGGTCATGTTGGATTTTATGCCGGACAGTGGCGTAGAATTGAGGTGGAAACGAAAAACTGCTTTTATTTCGACGAACAAAATTTATATTTCAAAATTATAAATGTAATTCATTTATTGAAATTAAAAATTAAAGCGACAACACGAGGATGGCGTACCTTTTCAATGGTACCTACTACATTAAATGTAATTAAATAAGATTTGTATGAAATAAAATTAAAATGAAATGTGTAACATATCTGAATTGATTGCTAATAGTTCATTATAATTATGAGTACTTACTCTATTTTTAAACACACGATATTAAAGTATTAAGAGGGAGTTTAGTTACAAGAGACTTAAATTCTGCAGGTAGCAGGTTCCATAGTCTTGACATTCTAGGGATCATTAATGGGCTTTTACAAGGTATCTTGAAGATCTTTGTAAGATTATAAAATATCCAACTCCGGATCAGATACTGGAAGCCATAGAATAATAACTTTTCTTTTTAGGATTTTATGACGGTGTTTTTGTATTTCTTCATAAATATATAAACTTGTCTATTAATCCTTAATTTATTTTATTTTAAAAACTAATTATGTTACTTTTAAAAACTAGTTATTTATCTACTTCAGACCATACAGCGTCTTGATATTGCAGAATAATAGCAATAAAATGAATTATTTTATGAAAAAAATGTGACAAATTGCTACAAAACTAAACTCAATTTGTTTCACAACTACAACACTACAATACATTTACAATTGCAACAATTAAATAAAATACAACTAAAATTATTACATTTTGAAATAGATATGGAAGAAAAGAACACAGTACTTAGTGGTATTATTTAATAATATTTTGTGGCATACTACATTTCACATTCTAAAACATTAAAATTATTTAAACATTAAAATCCTACCTAATACAAACACAAAAATTTCATTTATAGTTTTAGTATTTAGTTTTTTGCGTTTCCTCTTAAAATCAACCTACTTATTAGTTTATTTCTATGTTAAGAATAATAATAATGATAAACAAATCTTTATTTCAAAATTTAATATAAACATACATAAAATGAAAGACATGAAAGAGTGTCAAAAAACAAAATAAAAAAGGTTCAATATCTACCAGCACCTTAAACACATTTGTTTTATTTTATTACAGTGGCCATGTGTTTTATGCGAATGGGTAAACTATTATAAAATCGAATGCAATTGTAGTATGCCCCATTTTCGTACATTATTAATCTGTGTCTCAGAAAGGTATTGTTTAATGTTAGTGTAATGTAAACAGCTTGAGACTCGCTACCCCTAAATAACGATCTGTTTTTACAGAAAAACAATATACATTCCTTTTCTAAACTGCAGCGACAGTTAGAAGACCATTTTATTTAAATTTACCTATGTATGTTTCTTTAAATTTAAGACCAAGGATCGTTTTTTTATTTATTTAGCATAACTTCTAACAGGCATCCATTTATAAGACATTTACCATTATATATAACAATCATTGAGTAAACAAATAACAAATAACACCAAACAATAAATCAAATTCAACTTAGCTCTAATTATTAGTCAGTAAATTATTAAACAATAAAGTCCTTATCACTTTAGAATATTGTGCGGCACTCATTGCAAATATATCCAGTTCGTCAGAAAGTTGGTTATATTGGCTGCACATTGTGTAAATAGGCGATCTTTTTATTTGGTTGTTGGTAGCCCTGGCAAGATAAAACAAAGAATTAGATCTCGTGTTCTTCTTTGGTACTCGAAAGTTTAACTTACTTACAAGTTCCTCGCAGTCCACTTCATACTAACAATCCAAATAAAAAACTTCTTCGGTGCAAGGTAGGTTTACATTAGTTAAGTTTTAACTTGTGAAAGGCAAATCTAAAAAATATAAATTATATTTCAAAACATGTCTTTTTCAATATAATATACCAAGTAATAGGTATAAAATAAGTATCCAAAAAAATTTAAATACAATTAAAGAATGTAACTAACCGCAAACTTAATAAATCTACAGAATAATGGGAAAAAATATTAAATACACATTCTGAAGGTACATTAATGCATTTTTGAATTCCTTATAAAATTTTACCCATGTTCTTCTAGCATATACCTAAAGTTAATCATTTCTAAGTATAAGCAACTCAATATTAACATATTTACTTTCTTGACAACAAATTACTATGTATAATTAAAATCACACCAAAAATTTCAATTTACTTACTAATAACTGTGTAACTACATCCAGAGTAGTGAAGAGTCACTGGTGAACTTTAAAACTGTGTCTGTGTTATCCGAGGTGTAATAATGCAAACTGAATGAAACTGCTACAATAAAAAAATATGTTAGTAATAGCAGCATTTAGGTATATATCATATTTTTCGGTAATTGTCTCGAAAGTTGCCTTCTCTTTGATTTTGACCAAATTTGGTATATGGGGGTTTTTGGGGCGCTGATTACGAATCTGAAAAAAAATTTGGCAAAGTTTCGTTTTTGAAATATTCACCATCAAAGTTGAAAATTAAACTAACCTCATTTTCACTATATTCCCCCTTCTTTTTGTACACAATTCTTGATTTTTACTCTAAAGTGGCACACAATATCTTATGAACACCTTTTTAAACCTTGAATTTTTATTTATTTTACACCTTTTTTCGATTAAATTGCTAATTTTTAAGTTCAAAGGCAGCGGTCATTTTTGCTTATAAAAACCCTAGTGTATACCTGGTTGCGGCCACGTTGCGGCGTGTCTTGGTCTCGGTCTTGGTCTTGCTGCAAGACCAAGACCAAGACCGCAAGACCAAGACCGGTCTCGCTCATCACTATTGAAGCCTCAGCCTTGGTGGACTGTCTGACGATGTAAAAAAATATTTACTTCTTGTTAAATTTGTTTATGTTTTCTGTATGAGGCAACACTGTTTTATTGTACTTTTATACAAATTATAAATTTATAAAATATTTTATACCCTAAAACACAAACAACCAGTTCAAATTATGGTAAGTTTTTACTTTTCTTGACCCTTGCCGATTTTGATGATTGTTTGCATACAGAATACAAATCTAAAGTAAGATTCTTTTTGTTCAAAAATTTTTTTCAAATATCGATCCTTAAATATGATAATTAGATTAAACTCATTTACACTAATTTGCCCTTCTTTTATCACAGAATTCGTGATGAGTACATGAAACTATCATACAATGTTTGAAAGAACCCCGCACAAACCTTATGGGAATTGGCTCCCGGTCTAATTGGCTGAAATTTGGATGTGGTTCATTTCGGCATCCTGAACAAAAGTCTCAATGGGCACAAAGCTCAATTTCTGCTTATTTTGGGTCCTACAGAGCTCCTAAGCTCCACGGATTCACCATTATTGACTCCTTAAAAGGGTAATCTCTTCGAAAGTTTAGTATTTGCTGCGTTAACAAAAAGTACCCTCTTATGTTTTTGAGGTCGCTGCATTTAAATGCCAATATGATAATATTGACAGTTGACAGCTGTCAACTAGCTGCCAAATAACCACCAATAATAAAAATTGATAAAATCCTCGTGTAAATATATATTTTTAAGGTTGCTGAATTTAAAACTGATGTCAAAAAGACGATATTGACAGTTGATAACTGTCAACTAACTGTCAAACAGCAAGCAATCATTAAAATTGATAGAATCCACACGAAAATATATGTTTTTGAGGTTGCTGAGTTCAAAACCGATGTCAAAAAGACAATATTGCCAGTTGGCAGCTGTCAACTAACTGTCAAACAGCATGTAATAATCAAAATTAATAAAATCCACTCAAAAATATATGTTTTTGAGGTTGCCGAGTTCAAAACTGATGTTTAAAAATCGATATTGACCATTTACAGCTGTCAAATAACTGTCAAACAGCATGTAACACTCGAAATTGATAAAATTGACATGTAAGCATATGTCATTGTTGTCTAATTCTAATCTGATGCCAAAAAGACAATATTGACAGTTAAGTACTATCCTTAATTAAATATTTGACTGTGCATGATAATGTATCAAGCTGTCAACTGTCAATATCGATTTATTAATATCAGTTTTAAACTCAGCAACCTCAAAAATATATATGCACATGAGGATTTTATCAATTTTCATTATTGCTTGTTGTTTGGCAGCTAGTTGACAGCTGTCAACTATCAATATTATCATATTGGCATTGGATTTGAATGCAGCGACCTCAAAAACATAAGAGGGTACTTTTTGTTAACGCAGCAAATACTAAACTTTCGAAGAGATTACCCTTTTATGTAGTCAATGAGGGTGAATCCGTGGAGCTTTGGAGCTCTGTAGGAGCTAAAATAAGCAAAATTGAGCTTTGTGCCCATTAAGACTTTTGTTGTTTTGTTGTTCAGGATGCCGAAACGAACAACATATCCAAATTTCAGCCAGCTTGACCGGGAGCCAATTCCTATAAGGTTTGTGCGGGGTTCTTTATTTTAAAAAATCGTGTTGCTAATTATTTTATTAAGATTTTTGGTAAAAATACGAAACTCCCTAAAATAACAACTATTTAAATAAAAGGCTGTGAAGTGGTGCCATCAGTTCTTTTCATGTTAAATCTCATGATATCAAATCCAATAATACACAATAATTTTGAATATTCTATAATAGTTTCGTTTATTAACCGACAATGTTGTGCAAAAAAAACAGTGGACCTTTAGTTAGTCTAAATTTGACACTTGATGATGTCAACTTTATACATGGTAACAAAGAATTATGGAAGTCCGGACCTGACCTACGATTCACTGTGCAAACTCCGCGGGGCCGATTCCCCTATTCCCGCTGCCCTGCACGCCTGGACAATTTTGTTCTACAGCATTGGCCTTTCATACTCCTATAAACTTCCTTGGTCAAACCCGGTATTGAATAGTTATGTTCCAAAAAAACAAGAAGGAAGATTACACTGAATTCCTGTTAATGCGAAATAAAATACTTTTTATAGCTATTATATTTAAGTTGGTTTAAAATACCCGTACTTCCATGCACAGATTGTACATGCATATTTTGATTTTTTATTTCATAGACAGCACTTTTAATTAAATCACTTTCTAAAAAAAAAACAATAATTTTTGTTTTTAATTACTTTTTTTCCAAAATATATTGATATTTCGAGGTCAATAATCGCGAAAAAAATGCCACCTTGACCCATTACGTCTTTTCTGCTGTTGCTATACATATAAACCTATGGCACACACATTATCCATAAATTTATTTGAATACAGTGGTTTAATTTTTGGAAAAATTCACGAACAGATCTATCTTTTTTTTTTGTTTTTTTTATGGCGAAGTCATATATACAGGGTGGCCCAAAAATAAGCGACGCTACCAACTTTTTTTTTAAACAGAAACACCTGTTATTTAATTACATTTTTAAATTCTGCATTAAATTCTAACTATGTTTCATAATATATTCCCTAAACCTAAAGTCAACAGATATCGAAAATTTTACGTTTGATTTATTTCAAAATTTATGGTTTTTGGAAATTTATTAAACAATAGAACAACAAATTACTTAATAAAATGTTATTAATTTCCTGACAATAGGCAAGTCGATCTTAATATTCTCGTAACACTTTGTTAAAATTTATGACTGGATTTGTTGTATTTCTAATTCTGTTTTTTAGTTCTTCAATATTTTCCGGTTTATTGAAGTATACTTTAGATAGATAACCACATAGATAAAAATTTAAAGCAGTTATACTCCAATCAATCTAGACTTCGGGAATTTAGTGGAAAACTAAGCGAATCCAACAAAATTTTTATCGGGATAACTTTTGGGGGCATAAAAACCTCGAAATTTTCGGACTTTTTTCAGTTTTTCGCTTATACCTCGTTAAGGAAGCCTCCCCCAGAACAAAATATTCTTTCCTAAATTAAAGTGCAATATATTCTGCGTCGAATGACTTCTTGGAACATTAAAATCAGTTTGGCCGTCTAGGAGCAATCGCTCGTTGAAAAACGGCTATTTTTTCCAACTTTTTCTAAAAATCCATTTCCGGCACTTTGAAAAGCTGTAACTCCAAAACGGTCACCCAATCGAAAAAAGTCATGAAATGAAAGTTGTAGAGCATAAAATTCTGCGTTTAAAAAGCACAGGATTTTAAAATTGGTCCAATATTTAGGTACATACCTACAATTTTTCATTTTTCCTCAAGAAAGTCAATAGGCTAATATCAAGTATTTCAGCAGACAACGGTTCCACCCTCTTTCTTAACTTTTAAAAACCCTTTCTAGGTTCAACAAACATAGTAAAAATAACTTAATAATAGTGAGAATGGGTGTTTAGGTCAGCAATCATAAAAAAAATTAAAAAATGTATAATTTAGTATAAAAAATTATTTACATGTTCATAAGTAATTAAAAATTTGTGTACAGTCAAAAATTATACTAATATACTACTACTCTATACTAATACTACTTTTCCACTTTCGAAAAATCAATAGTGATCAAACTGAATATAGAGAAAAATCTTTAAAAATGTTAAACTATGTTTAAAAATGTATACTACTACTACTACTAGACTAAAACTACTTTTCCACTTTTGAAAAATAAATAGTGATCAAAACGAATATTAAGAAAGATGTTTAAAAAATGTTTAAAAAACATTTTAAAAAGTTAAACTATGTTTAAAACTTTTTAAAAATGGTTTAAAAATGTTCATTTTTGCCTCAAACCTTTAGAAGGACCTGGTTCTTTTTGTTCTGGCGGAATGAGGGGGAGCACGATAGTTTCTTCCTCGTTATTAGATTCGAGAAGCTCTAGAAGGTCGTCGTAGTTATTTTCGTCTTCGTCTAGGCAATATTCTCCTGGTATAAGATTCACTAGTTCATTAATCAGTTTCATGCACTCATCAACGGAATCAGTAGGGTTAAACCCTCGTTTCATTCCAGTTGTGGAAGTTTTATGAAGCTTCTTGTAGCACGACTTGTGGTACCATGCTTCTATGGCAACCAAATCGTCAACATTATTGATTCGATCTATAATTCTCTGACTCCACTCATCGCCAAGCCGTTCAGCTGCCTTCATTTCTGATTCTTTTAGGCCAAATAACGTAACCTTGATACTCACATCCCTCAAATCGTCAGTTAAGTCAAATGCCAACCTTTCCCACTAAGCAAAGAACATCTTTAGCACGTTTTGTAACGTTATTCAAAAGTAACTGTGATAACGTTTAATTTTAAACGTTATTTTATCATGTCTGTTTCGTTTTCTTGAATTGTTACTGATAATTTTCGTTTCTGTAACATACCCTTATGAATATTTTTAATACGGTATAGAACAAACATGTTACTGACGTAATTTTTATGTACTTTTATATTAACGTTAAAATGTTGCCATGTAGAGAATGCTCTTTTAGATACAAGTTCGATACATCTCTTAATATACGTTTTAGATATGATTATAATTTAACATATCGACCTCGTTTGTTTAAAAGTAGCCCGCGCAGAGAATGTAAGATTTTTTAACAACGACGCCAGGTTTAGAAAAGAAGATTAGTACATAACCTTAAACTTTACTATGCTTACTTCCTCGCATTTTTAAGAACAAGTAGTGTTTTGTGTTGTGAATTTAAAGGTTTTTTTCGTAATATTAAAAGAAAATATGGATCGGAAAGTAAGTAGATTACACTATTTTTTTTATACTTTAGTTTTTATGTACGTAGGTATATAGATAAACTGACCAAAAATCCTGATTATAAAGATCAGTCGTTTCCTTAAGATAAAGTTACCATTCGTCCCAAATATTGGGGTAATAAGACCGGATTTCATTTCGTGAGGTACCTCCCATCCCCTAGATACATATAAATTAAAAAAAGAATGAAATAAAATTTGGTTGCTTTATACCTACCTACATAATCAGTAGTAATTTACGTTAGAAGACCGGAAAGTAGTGTTCGCTTTTTTATTCTGTGGTGTTTGCAGGTCAAGCCAAGCGGTTTCTAGGGCGAACCGTAGGCAAGTCCTGGAAACTTGGCGAGACCTGCAAAACATTTGTTTTTAGATCCTGTAATCTATCATTTTTTTTAAACCGAAACTATTAAAAAAAAACAAATTTTAATATTTAAAAACGGGTCTATTTATCCGCTTGACTTGGATTTGACACTTATTATAACAATAAGAATTATTTAAGACACCCACGTTACATTAGTGCTTAGGCCTCAGCCTTCGTGGACTGTCCAAAGATTTTAAAAAAATGAAGTTTGTTTCTATAACAAGCGTAAATAAAAAAGCTGCTAAATTAGCAGCTTATTTTCTATTTCATGGATGTGCAAAGTGACAAATAAGACTAGAAAAGTGACAAATGAGCCCGGCAAAAGTATTTTCCGGTCTAGCCCGGGAAAAAGTTATTTTCTGGCCAAAAAATTCTCCAGAAAATGGGTATTATCCGATCAATCAGAAAAAAAAAACTTTTTTATAGGACTTAAGAAGCAAAAATTTAATATTTTAAATAAAGAAAATACTTCGGTTAAATTAATTTTATCAAAGTTTTAACTTAAACTATTCACTGTGATGTATTATATTGTAGGACGCAGTCCAGTTTACTAACGTACGATAAATCAGATGATGCAGCGAGTACCGTTGGTCACCCTCAGTGTTGCCAGATTGGGCGATTTATCGCAAATTGGGCGATTTTCAATAGGCTCTGGCGACTCTAAATTTGCAAAAATCGCAAGTCGCCAATCGGGCGATTTACACTTAACCGCAGGCGACTAACATTTGCCTGGCATTTGTATTATTTTTTGCATATATTCATAATTTCCAGTTATAGCGAATTTTGCGGCAGGTTTATAAGTACTCGATAGAATTCGCCTATCCTCTCATGTAAACCGTACCCGTACGTTCGCTCTGTAAAAAGCCAACTTCACACCACAACAATGCATGCGTTTTTAATCTCATCGGTGGAGTGTGGATTCACCGGTCCGGTGGCTTTTAGATGATCTTTTATCCTTTTTTATTATAAATAAATCTATAAAGAGGAAAGATAAATGACATAATTTATGTTGTCGGACATTTGAACCAAGTGCCGATGTGGTTTCCAGATTTAATTCAAAGATGTATGTCAATCAAATTCCTGAAAATTTGTTAGAATTAGAACTTGAGCATGCTGATGTTGAAGAAATCCTAGAAATTTTAGGTTAGAATGTTAAAAATATTTTTTTTCCTATAATAAAACTCATTTAATATTCAGTGTATATATTTAATTTCACTTTTCTTACATATACTGAATTAAAATTTATAAATAAGAAATTGGGCGATTTTATTTTTTATTTGGCGACTTTTGGCGGCTCATGTGGCGACTTAAAAAATATCTGGCAACACTGGTCACCCTGGCAACCCCGCTAAAATACCGGTGTGTGTGTGTGTGTTCGAGAGGGAACTTTCAGTCACGAGCAAAGGGGACCCAAAAGACGCGAGAAAGACCCCGGTGTTTGATCGAAGACGGTAACAGTAGAGACGAAAGACGCTAAGACGGTTTCGGTCGGCGAGTCGGTGGATCGGGACAACAAAGACGAAAAGACGGATATAGTTTGTCCAAGCTAACATTTTTAGGTTGGCAATGCGAATATCCCTACATATTAGTAAATTTTGTTTTTCAGATTTAAGTTGGCTGATATAAGAATTTTAGTCAGGACCGTACTGAGGGAATGGAGTTTCAAAATTTTAATGTCTTAAAAAAAATGTTGTTAGATTACAATAACTAAATTCACCAGTATTTTTTTCTTGCTGTTCATATATTTGCATAAATTGTGAAAGCTTGATGTTTGGCCATAATATTTTATTAAAAATTATCATTTTCGCCTATCTAACGCAGATTAATAGTTATTTATTAAGTGTTTGTTATTTAGAAATAGTTTACACTATTTGTACACACTTAGTTCTTAAATACACCTTCAATTAGAGCGCTTAGGTACGTAAAAAAAAATGTAAAATAGTGTACACTATTTCTGAATATCAAACAGACCCGTTATGTTTTATTTGCAGGCAAACCCCTTTACAGTTGAATTGAAATATCCTGATAAAATATCTCACTTTAAGGGATGGTTCAATATCCCTTATTATGCAAATTTACAATTTTGTAAAGATGCCTAAAGTCGATTTATTTCATCTGATATAACTCCATTAGCTGCTTCCTATATTAAATTATAAAATAAATAAATAAAACAGTAATAATCATTTATTTAGTCAGAGTATCATTAACACAATAAGATGCTTATACTTTTAAAATAAATTTATCAAAAACGTTGGAAGGGCGTGTTTAAGGCTTTAGAAGTGGCAGTGACCACCAGGCGTTTTTATGAAAAAGCAAACGTATGTAATGACGAAAGAAAATGTATGCAATATGCACGCAGCAGATACTAGTCTGAACACTTTTAAGATAAAGAGCAGACAAAGTGGTAGGTTTGACGTTTTAGCAGCTGGACTGTAAATGGTTGCTTTAAGTTCAAGCTTTTTGGCAACTACTGTGGTCATTGATGTTATGTGTTTAAATGAAATAGTCATTTAATATTTATTTTTTTTATTAAAAAAGTAAGGTAGTTTAAAAAAAAAGCAAAAATTAAAAAGAAGATAACTTTAAAAATGATTTTTATTAATTTTATCTTATTAATATACTAATAATGTGGGTCCCATAAAATAGGGAATGTCTTATTTTTTTAAATATATATCATTTAAATTTTGCATTGAATTTACAATGATATGGATGCAAGCGCATCACTTGATGACCACCCCCCCTGAAAAAAGAGCATCGACAACATAAGATTTGGAAGTTTTTTGGAGGCGCTGAATCATGACCAAAAAAACCCATTTTGTCATTTTTTTAAAAAAAGGGGAAATTTCTTTTTTTAACCTTTTTAACCTATTTTTTTTTTCCGGGGAATAATCCCCCGTTTTCTAAAAAACCATTTTGGTGTTTGGATTACCTAAAATGACTAATAAAGGGCCCTTTTTTTAAATTGGTAGTAGATCATCTCAAACCCCAAATTTTTAAAATTTTCAGCTTTCATCTCGCCAGGGAAAACTCCTGTTTTTTTTTCATTTTAAAATTCAAATGGCACCATCAAAAACCCTTTTTTAAAAACCGCATGTAGAAAAATTTTCAAAGGGGGAAAAATAAGTATTTATTTTTTTTTTAATTTTTATATTTTTAATTTTTTCATTAGAATGCAGCAAGTGTGTTCTGTATTTTAAAAAATTGTCTAAGAGCTAAAAGGTTTAATCATATGCCCCATAAAAAAAACCCCCAACTGGGGGTATCTACCGAATCTGTCAATAGGTTTTTTTTTCAGGATACCCCTTATGCTTAAAGCCCCAAGTTTTCCCCTACTACAAAATGTCTAGAGTGAAGTCAGAGGGGAATTTTCTGAAAAAGATTTCGTAGTCTCGAAACTCAAAAAAGGGGGGCGGAAAAAGGGGGGGAAAGTGAAGTGGACAAAAAGGGATGCATCTAAGTAGACTTTTAATTTGCTCTAATTGGGATATAAAAAAAAAGGGGAATTTTTAACAGCAAATGTTGGAGCGGGAAGCTGTAAAAAAATTCCTAAAGGGGAAAAAGGTCTTTACCGCTTGTCGGTGTGCAAGGGGAAAAACCCTTTTTTTTAAAATTGGGTAATTTATAAGGCAAAAAAAAAAATTTTTTAAAAGGGTTTTTAAAGTGCCCTTTCCTTTTTTGGGGGTTTTTTAAAAAAAGGGCCCCCCTTAATTTTTCCAAAAATGTAGGAAAGTACTTTTTTTTTTTTTTGGGGTTAATTAGTCATTAGAATTTTTTTTCCTTTTTTCCCTAAAATATACATCGTCACCCCCGCCAAGACCTGCAAAAAGGGCTTTTTCGAAAATCCAGGTTTTCGAGAAACACCCAAAGATTTTTTTTTTTTCCAAATCTTCATTTTCCATAAAACCTTTTTTTTAAAATTTTTTTCATGCGTTGCACATTTGGTTTTTCCTTGTGGTTTTTCCATTAAGCCAAAAATTATTTTAAAATTTTTAATTTTGCTTCTTATATTGTCAGCAACTGCCACTATGCGACCCTAAAAAATGCATTCATAAATATATTTAAATCTTAAAATTTTTACATCTGGGATGTATTTTTAAATTATGATACTCTTAAAACAGTTATTTTACCTTTGCAAGATCACTATTCTGATTGCATCATTTTTAATATTTATTGTATATTTTTACCTGCCCACGCCCTACTTCAAAAGCCGAAGGAAATCGCAACTATGCCTTCAGATCTAAAAGGGCACCCGTTTGCTGTTTGTTTAGTCTAGTTTACGTTGAATGACCTGTTGCTCTGTTGTTTTATTGAATAAACAATTTTGAAAAAAATGTTGTTAAGATAAAGACTAAACCTGTAAAAAGGGTTTTTCTGTGTGAAAAATTGAGACGACAGTTCGAAATTGGGAAAAACAAGAATATCTGCGGGTGAAAACGTGTTATAAAGTACTTAAAGTAAATGGCGGCAAATGAACTTGACATTTTGTGGTGTACACATCCAATAACACTATGATTGAAAAAAGTACCACAAATTATTTAAATTTTGTACATCCTTTAACCAAAAGAAAAATTGTAAATCTTTTAAATTGATGAAATTTATAACCCAAAAAGGGGGATTACAGAAGAAAAAATCTTGTAGTGTAGTTTGAATGACAGTTCTTTGGCCACTACCGTTCTGCTTTTATGATAGTTTTGGAAATTTTTTCGAAAAGAAATACTCCCAAATTCACAATATAAAGGGTAATAAAATGGTTCCTATTTAAAAAAATTTCTTTGGGATCCAAAAAAGGGGTTTTGTTCTAGATATCATAATACAAACTTTTAAAATTTAAACCCGATCCATGTTTTCTTTAATATAACAAGAAAAAATTTAACTTCTTTCCCAACCCTGTTTCTTATAGAGAAAAAATATTTACTAGCTTTGATTTGTTTTATTAAAAAAACATAATTAATAACTGGCGAAATTTAAAAAACTTGATAAAACCTTTGTTTATCCAGATTTTGACAATTTTGAGGGGATTAAGTATGCAAAATATAAGAGTTAAGTATATGTATGAGCAGGAAAAGGGACCTCGTTGTAAAAAAAGTTTTTAAACTTAACCATAAACAGTTATCCCAAAAATTTTTGGGAGCGTCGGAAAGTTTTTATTGCGGATAATATATTTTTTTCAACAATCCAGTTTAAATGATTTGGTTTAAGAACAGATCTTTTCTTGAAGTTATCAGACATTTGGGATATTGTCAGAATATTAGTACTTTAAGGGGGAAAAATAAAAAGAAACGAGTATTGCGATCCCATCTCTAAATTGATCATTTTCTAATTTTAAGAAAATTTGTTACCGGGGTTGAAGCTTGGCATAAACTTAAAAAACAATAATGGTCGCCTTACAAACGACACCTATTCTGCACTTTGCCATATACCTCTGTTTTACTAGAAATAATTGACTATTCATTTTCAATTTTTGATTGTGTTATTTTACGGTAAAATTTACTACTGAAAAGTTAGAAAAAGATTTGGTAAATACAGATTTTCGGAGGTTGTAATTACAATGTTAGCTTTGATGATATTTTAAATGCTGAGAAAAAAAATTTGACTCAAAAATATATTGAGCCTATTTATGGTAATTTCTTTAATAGATTAAAAAAAAGGGAGACAGCTGTATCCAGGAAAATATCTTGATTGGGCAAATCAAAAAAAATTACACTGAAAAATTTGTTTTATTGAAACTGAATACCCAAAGAATATGAAATTACAAATTTGGTACAAATTTATATAGCCGGTTATGCCGCCCACAAAATTGTAAAAAAATAATAATTGTAACATCTGTGTTTCTTTTCTTGTTGAAAGTAAGGGAAAACCCAATTGACGACGAATACTTTGAGTGTCTACAACGTGGCGGTTTAAAGGTTCCTAAGAAAGAAAGACGTCTGTTCCATATGCGCGATTTTTGAGAAAATTTTATAACTTTATACTGAGAGGACTTCCTAAAAATGGAAAATCAAAAAAACTATCCTTTTGTGATCTAACTAATTTAAGCAAATAGACAACATGAAGGTTTTTAAAGATTTATGCTCGCAATGTATTTTTGGTAACGAGAACAAAAAATATGTTCATTATGATGTGCTCTATATTTTCAAACATTCTTTTAAATAATTATGTTAAAAAGAAATAAAAAAATGCCACAGAAAATCGGAAAAGGCTGAGTCAAAAAACAAAAAAAGGAAACTGACACATTTAAAAATAATAAACAAAAAATAAAATAAGAACAATATTTAATAATGTTTTTAAAATTTCACTTTTTCCTTTTTACAACAGCATCATGTTTTATGCCTTGACCTATGCACATAAATTAATTTGTTTTAGAGTTTAAATATTATAAAAATATTTATTTTTCAATTATTTATACTGATTTTTAAATTTTTTTAATGGAAATATCAAAACTATTTACGATCTTTGAATTGAGCCTTTAAAGGGAAATTTAAAAAAAACGGTCGATACCCGATCACTGCTCAAAGCGCTCGAGGGAAACCGATCTGAATCTCTTGCCGGTTGCGGGTTCCCAAGTTGTTGTTGACGGCTTGTAAGAAGTAGGGCTGTCCCGATACCAGCCTGAAGTGTTTTTTGAAGCTTTTTTCCCAAAATGGATCATAACCCTTGATTTATACACTAAAAAAAAACTATTCTAGTGGTTTTTTCTTAAACCAATAAAAAAAAAAAACTTAGTCCAAAATAAAATAAATTATTAAAAATAAAAAAAGTCAAATAGTCCACAAAAAAAATAAAAAAAACTGCAGAGTAATCTCTAATCTCACTAATTACTTTAAAACACGAAATACACCCAAACACAAAAAAAAAATTTAAAACAAAAAATTTAAATGCCGTTAAACCATTGGGGGGATTTATGCCAATCAGCTGATTTTACCCTTGAGTTTGTAATTTTTTTTTGCATAGTAAGCGGGGGATTCACAAGAACTATAGAGCCGCACGGCAACAAACGTATATGCCGTAAATGTGCGTGAATTTTGTTCGACATGCGCTCTAATCCACATTCAACAAACGTATGCGTTTTAGTGTTGTTCACCCGTTCCGACAATTCATTTTCATTCGTATTTCATTCATATACGTACACATCCAAACGACGTGGGCGAATTTTCGATGACGACAAGCAAACAAACCCCTTTCCGCAACCGAATGATGTTCAGATACAATTATTCACTTTCCAAACCGAACGTATACGTTCGTTGCCGTGCGGCCTTATACGTTCGCTAAGTGAATACGCATTAAGCCAAAACAAAATGTTATTGGACAAACTACAACAAGATGTTCGGACGACGAAGTAAAGACGCGGGTAAAACCCGAAAAGACGGTATTTAAAGACTATAAATCATTACAACGTTATTTAATATTATCAGTTATTATCCCCCTTGAAAGCAACTAAAACCACCCTGTTTGTTTATTTTATTGTATTTCTTTAAGCCAAATCCCACAAATTTTGGGGGCTCAACCGGGATCATTTTGGAAATGCAAAAGTTTACGATAAAACCGTTTGAAAAAAAGTGTAAAGTGACTGTAAGAGGAAAATAAAATTTTTTTTGGACAGAAAAAGGACATGGTGTTTTTTTTTTTAAAATAATAAGACGGACGACACAATTAAAAGTGTTTTTTAATAAATACGACAAAAAAACGACGGCAAAATTGTTTTTACGTTCCAAAGACGATTAACATTTAAATAAAACTATTTTACGACGTTAAGTACACTATTTTATTTAAAAATTGGTAAGTGAATAAGTAATAAATCTAAAAATTAAAAGGATGTTACACTGGAAAAAAGGGAAAAAAATTTTGGTAAAAATTTAAAAAAGTGACTTAAAAGGTGAAATCGGGTTTTAACGATTTTGACTAAAACCTTTTAGTGGTATTTTCAAAAGTTTATTAATTTAAGGAACCACGAAGTGCTGGCGAGACCTGAGAATTTTAAAATTTTTTACGAAGGAGATTGTTAATTAATAGACTTTAAATTTCGGTAGATATAAACTGGTTAAAAATGACGACTTTAGCTACATTCCGCGGGAGTGCTCGAGAATTTTAAACCGCGCGTTCCTGTAATTAAGACATTTAAGCTAAAAACTGGGTTTTTGGAAAAAACAGTTGTAAAAAAGGTAGAATTTGGGGCTTCGCGTTTTGTTAGACTCTGAGTGCTATGCAAATAAAATTGAGTATTTAGAAGTTTTTTCCGAGAGTGACTTATCGTCGGTTGCAAACATTTTGTTGTTGGACTACAGTGCTCCGAAATCGGACTTAATAAAAAAATATTTGTGATCTATTAATGGACTTGGACAGTTTAAAAACAATGGTCGAAACCAACGAGAATGTGAGGGAAAAAAAAAGAGGATAGTGATTGTGTCCCAAAGGGAAAAAAACGACGCCGTGTCTTCTGTATCTCCACGCCTAAGTTTGCCTTTTTTTTTCCGGATTAGAGGATTCAATTAAGCCATTTTTATGGTACTGATAACTATTCTATAGAAAAGTGGGTAAGAGATTTCGAGGACATTTTAATTTTACTTGGATGGGGGGAGTTACACCATCATTTTGCCAAAAATCTTTTTACTGGTATAGCCAAACCGTTATACAAAGTAAAACAAACATTAAATCTGGAAACATCTTAAGACTGCACTTTTAAAATAGTTTTCATCAAAATTAAATAGTCTGATACAAAACTTACTGGAAAGAAAAATGAAAAAAGATGAAACTATTCAAGAATATTTCTTAATTATGAAAGAGCTGGCCGTAGGGGATCTGTTGGGGATGATGCATTGATTCAGTTTTAATTGATGGTATAAAAAAAATGATCAGTCAAAAAAAAAGTTTTGTATGACTCAAAATATTTGACTTTAAAGCTGTAAAATATATGAGGGAAATAAGAAATAAAAAAGAAAAGCATCAAAAAATTTTTTCCAAACAAAAATGCTTTCCAAATGCGTGAAAATGTAGGTCAAAGTTCCTTTCAAAACCTTAAAGAACGTTGCTATAACTGCGGGCCCAAATTTAAAACGTCACAATGTTTCGAAGCATTTGGGCATAAAATGTTTTAAATGTAATCAATTTCATAAAAGTTTTTAGTGCAATGAGAGAAAGCCACATTTCAGCCAAAAAAATTTAACTCAAATGGGAAAATAAACCTACTATGTCGACATCGGCCAATATAAAAAAAATTTGATTAATTTAATGCATAATATTTTTATAAAACCCCATACAAGTTGATGCACTAGTTGATAAGGCAGTGTTAAATAAACAGAAAAAAAAGTACAAAAAGCTAGATCCCCCCGAATTAAATAAATTTTTAGTTGGCTTTTAATTCAAAAATAAACATCCTAGGTGAATTTAACGCAAATATTTTAGATGAATTAGTTTTTTACGATCCTTCATGTTGTCCGATGACGCCACTTCCGAAACAGCAATTTAGGTCAAGAATTGTTTAAACAAGCTGAGTTAACAAAACCATGATGGGAAAGCAAAAAAAGAAGAAGCGAACAGAATATTACTACCGATAATTTTGAAGAACTAGATTTAGGTGAAGTTTTTTGCAGTATAAGGAAGAAGTCAAAAATATGTGAATTAGAACCAGAAAAAAAAAAAGAAGCGCCAATTGAGATGAAAATAATCTAAAAAATGATGACCCAATATTCAAAGACCGAAGATTCCTTTTCCAGTGTTACGTTTTATACCCTATTAAAGAATTTTAATGAATTTTAAAATACCACCTAAAAATATTACCTACCCTTAAGAATGGCTAACGTAACATGTGCTCGCGACTGCTAGTCGGCGGGGAGTGGGTCAAATTTGACCAGGGCGCCACTAGTTTGTACCTATATAAAAAAATTTAAACCCGCAACCCAAACAGGGGTCCCCGATATCAAGAATCCTTAAGGGTATGATAAAAAAAATAAATAATAAAAGCTAAAAATATTGGTTGAG
>JAHBCN010007743.1:42099-62950 GCA_019359885.1 Listronotus oregonensis | reverse complement strand
AAAAGTAAAAAAAATTTGGGGAACACTCAAATTAAGAACCCCCAAATGGGTTTTTTAAAAAAACATTTAAAAACCCAGTTTCTTATAAATTTGGAACCTTATTTAAATGACTATCGGGATATTTAAAGGAAGATTTAAATTGTTTATGTATGTGTGTAAAAATATTTTATCTAATGTACATAAATTTTTTTGTTGTTGGCGCCCTTTTTTTTTTTATGTTTTTTTAAAAATTTTTTTTAAAAATTTTAAATTTTTTGAAAAAAAAGAGAAATAAATAAAAAATAATAATAATAATAATAATAAAAATAATAATAAAAAAGGGGGGCCCTAATTTTTTATAGTGCGATTAAAAAAAAACTATTAAGGGGGAAAAATTTTTCCCCTTTTTTGGCGAAAAAAGTATATATTATTGGCTATTAAAAAAAAAACATCCCTTTTTTTTAAAAAATTTCGGAGTCAAATTTTTTTTAAAAAAAAGGTCTTTTTTAAAAGGTTTTCCCCCGGCTTTTCTCGGAAAAAAGGGGGTGGATCTTTTTTAAAAAAAATTTTTTTTGTTTTTTTTTTAATTTTTTAAAAAAGATTTTTTATAAGTAAAGGATAAAAACTAGTACTTTTGTTATATTTAAACAAAACGTAAAAATTTCCTTATTTAATAATTTTTTTTTTTAAAAAAAACCCCCCAAAAAAAAAAATTGGTTTTTTTTTTGGATTTAGTAATCTAGGGGTTTTTCCCCGGGAAGTCAAGGTCAGTCAGATATCTGTTAACATTCATTAAAAAAAAAAACTTTTTTGATTGGACTATCGGTCTTTCCCTTTTTTAAAAATGTTTTTTTTATTTTTAATTTTTTTCTGCAAATTTTAAGTTATTTGAGATTTTAATAAATAAAATAAATATATAATATAATAAAAAAAAAAACAAAATTTCATTAATAAAAAAAAATTTTTTTTTCTATTTTGTCAAAATAACATTTTTGTTTATATCTCCTTTATTATTTATCTTATCAAAAATGTTTATATAAATTTTTATAAAGACAATTTAAAAAGCTCTACTTTGTTTTATAAAATTTCAGTCCAGTCCAATGTCCAGTCATTTCGTGATAGCAGATTTTTACCGGTAAATGAACCTACCGTGTCGGTCTTTTGGGGTTTTTTTTTTTTTTGACCCCCAATTTTTTTGCGGAAAAAAACCCCAGAACACCTTAGACCGACACTCAGCACCATACCATTTCTGGATAACAAACAGACATTATAATATACTTTTCTTTTATCTTGGTTTTTAAATGCTTACAGTGTTAACACGTTGACGGACCCCGACGGGTATCCCGCCCAAGGTCTTAATGTATAGGCGGACACTTGGAAATACGACGGGACCCCGTCTTTATCATTTCATTACGCGGCCAACAAGGGGGCTTTCCGCCCGTTTTTTCATTAAAAAGGTATACGGGTTTTAAAATGCACATCAAAATATTTTGATTGGCTGCTTTAAAAGGGGCGTGATCTGGTAAAGGTTGCCCTTTAGGGAGGGGCCCTTTTTTACCGTTTTTTTTGGGAAATGCTTTTATTGTTAAAAGGTGGGCGGACCCGGGGTGTTTTTTTGTGTTTTTATATCGGTTTAATAAAGTTTATTTTTTGGAAGCTTGAATTGACTGCAAAATGGCAAAAAAAAAGGAAAGAACAACTCTTGAAATGGTATAATGAAATTCCTAGCGACAATGAGAATTATCTCGAAAATAATACTGATATTGAATCGAGCTCCTCTGAAAATGAGCGCAGCAGAAAAAGAATTATAGTGAGGATAGTGACGATTTTACCAAAGATCCCGATTATAACATAAGCAATAAAAGGAAGTCGGACTCGGGCGAAAGTTTAATGAAGGGTTTTTTTTTTTACTTTTGTTGTACTGTTTTTTTTAAAAGAAATGTTAAAATTTTTGAGGAAAATGCAGAGATGGGGGAGGGTTGCGAATCATTATCAAATAAGGTGTTAGAAAATAGCTTGAATGTAGATCGAGATGTAGATACATTTACCCAAAATAGTCCGTATCATAATACCCAGATAAATTTTGGAGGTTAAATGCTTATTTATAAGTTAGTAGAAAAAGAAAAGTTTGTATTTATTACGAAAATAAAAAGGCATAAAAGGGGATAGTAATGGATGGTCTGATACTCTAAACGATAATATCAACCTTATGTTTGATAATTTTTTATCTGGAACCAAAAAAACCATTAAAAAAACTTTGATGCATTTCAAACTTTTTTAAAATTTTATGGTCTGAGGTTTAAACTGATATTGTAAAAAACTAATGAATATGGAAGATAGTTTTTCAATCAAACAGACCTAAAAAAAAGGAAACCCTTTTAGAACCTTTAGGGAAATTACCTTAGATGAACTGAAAAAATTTTTTTGGGCTTTTTTGTTGGGGCTCAAATAAAATCAGAGAAATTAGGCAAATGTTCTCTTATGATCCTCTTTTTTTATCACCCCATTTTTCCCGCCCAAATTCGGGGAAAAAGATTTGAACAGATTCTTCGATGTTTTAATTTTGCAGATGGAAAAAAAACAAAAAGGACATTTAAATTTTTTAAAAATTAGTGCTCTCGTAAATCTGGTGATAAAAAACTAAAAATGCTTTTATCCCAAAAAGCATTAAAATTAGACGAATCACCCGTTATTGTTTCTTTTGGGAAAACTTAAAATTTGCGATTTATAAAAAAAAAGAAATACGGGATTAAATTTTATGATTGCAGCAGCGAAAGGCTATGTCCCAAATATGGAAATTTTTAAGGGGAAAAAAAAACGATGATGATGCACCACCTCTAAAAAAATTTAAAGATTTAGTAAAAAAAGCCCTCATGAGCCCCTGAACAAAGGGGCACCCATCTCAAATATGGACAATTAATTTCAATAGTGTGGGGGCTTTCGGAGGAAGCTTAAAGGGAAACCCACAAGACCCCCCCTACAAAGGGCCTAAAGAAAAAAACCCAGGAAAAACCAAAAAATATTTTTCAGCAAGAAACTGAAAAAAGGGAGAGCACATATGGAGTCGCAAAAGGGGATATTTATGTTTTCCAAATGGGTAATCGCGACCCTTCGGCAATAACTACTGGTCATCAACCCCGAAACTAATGGAAGTAGAAAATAGGTTTGGACAAAAAAGGAAAAACCCCCGTGGGAAAAAGGGGGCTTACAATGATAACGTCGGGTTTTCCGGGCTGATCAAATGATCAGCTCTATTCCCGTCCCAAAAACAGTGAGGTTTTGGGACAAAAAAAGCCTTTTTCCCCCTGTTGGATATCTCCCTTGGGAATGCCTATTACCTTCATAAAATGAATCACCGGGGAAAGGATTTTCTTACATTTAGCAGTTTCTAATAAACGTCCGGGACTCCCGACCAACGAGATTCCCGATGGCGGGGGCTTTTTTATCCCCCTAAACATTCACGAAAAAAAAAAAGTGGGCCCTCAACTACGAAAAGTTCATTTTTTGGAAGAAATACCGATTCCAAAAAACCTTTAAGAAAAAAAAAGGGAAAAAACTAAATTACGTTGAGGGTTTGAGAAGGAAAAAATAAGAAAAAGGGAAACCCGCTGGGGGGCAAAACATTTTGTGGAAAACCAGCCCCTGTCCAGGAAAAGTGTTTTGAAAGGGACAAATAGTGCAAATTTGCATGTTTTTTTTTTTTAGTTTCTTCTATAAAAACTTTTTGGAAAAATATTTTTTTGTTTGAATAAAGTTTTTTTTAATTTTTTTGAACAGGACGGCCATGAAAGCAAATTCCCATTTAAAAACCCCCAAATGCTGTTTAATAAAGGGGATGACGTCCCTACCCTCCATGTTTTTGACAAAAAAGGAAATATTTTGATGAAATAGATATATTTGACGTAAAAGAAAAATAAAAGTTCTAAAATATAGATTATCAAAATTTTTTTTTCCCAAAGTATTTATTATTAAATCTTCTTATATTACGTTTATTTAAATACAGAGGGCCCAAACCTTTTTAAAAAATAATACTTGGTACCCTTTGATGAGGGACTAAAATTTTTTTAATAAGGAGATCTCGTATTGTGCGAAAATCTCAAAAATTTTGTTTTTTTTTGTTGGGTAAAAATAAAAATTAAAGAAAACAAATGGTAATTACGTAGGACAAATTTTCAAATCGTACTTTGGGTATGTTTGTTATTCAGAAATAGTGTTCACTATTTTACACTGTTTTTAGGCGTTTAGGAAGGTGATTTTGGGAAACGGGAAAAAAAAAAAGGGTTGTAAAAAAATTTCTAGGGGAAAATTTCCCGGGAAATTTCTTTTAAATAATGAAATTTTAACAAAAACGGAAACTTTAAGGGGGGGAGGATAAAAAAAAAATTTTCGAATAAAAAAAAGATTGTAAATTTTTTATTTTTTTAATTTTTTAAAAAAAAATTTTAAAAATTTTATTTGAATTTTATTTTATTCCAAAAGTTTGTAAAGTTTATCCTAAATAAATAAAAAATTAAAGTTTGTTTTTTGTTTAAAAAAGGACCCAATTTTTTTTGCATTTTGTGAAACACAAATTTGGGAAAAAAAAATCTTGTTTAAACCCATTAGTTTTAAAAGTATTTTTTAATGAAATTTTAATATTTTTAAATATATTTTGGGTTTTTTTTTAAAAACATTTATATTTTTCTTTTTTTTTTTTCCAAAACCTTCATTTCTTTAAAAATTTTTTGGATTTTTAAAATTTTTTTTTTAATAAAAATTTAAAAATTTTTAGATTTTTAAAATTTTAAAAATTTTTTTTTCCCTTAAAATTTTTAAATTTCTTAAAAAATTTTAAAAAATTTTGAAACCCTTAACTACATTGCGCCAAAAGTATCGTCACCTTTATTTTTTTAAAAGGCTAAAAATTAAAACTAGTGTAAAATTTAAATAAATTTCCCCTTTAAAAAAGGGGCTATCAAGATAAAAAAAAGTAAACGTTAAAAAAAAGCAAGGCTTCAAGGTTTGATAATAAAAAAATGCTATTATGGTAAATTTTTCATTTTAAATTAAGGAATAAAAAGGCTGCTACCTTTCGATAGATGGCACTAAAAATAATTTTATCCCCATAGTAGTCGATCTCATTGTGGTGTATGTATTTATATGCTAGATGAAAAAAAAATTAAAAAAAATTAAATGGTACCTACTTACTTACGTTTTCTTTAAGAACGTATAAAAATAGATTTTATGGGGGAAATAATAAAAAGAAATTACTTTCGAGCCGTACTTTTTTTTGTAAAAGTTTTTGTCATATCGGATCCAACAATTGAACATTTTACTTAATATTCAGTGATTTTTTGGTGTTGGATTTGTCTGGTTCCATTTATCAGTATTTGTTTGATGTGTTTGAAATAATAACGCAAATATTTCTAATATTAGTTTTTATTTCATTATTAGACAAGTTAAGGAATGATTAATAAATAATACAATAAACTACAGTTAAAAATTTGTAAAATTCATAAATAATAAAAATTTTCAAATTCATTTCAAAAATAAAAGATAATTTGTAATAATAAATATTTTTTCACATTACTTGGAATAATATAAGCAAGCTCTGAAACCACAAGGGTTGCTAAAAAGTATTTTTGTGAAAATTATATTTAAAAATTCATTTTTTGTAAAATTTTATTGAATTTTATAAATTCTTGTCACAAAAACATTTCTGTGATCACTGTTCCTCTTTTAAATAAGCCACTGCTTTAAGTATTCCAAATAAACTGAGAACAACGTTTTAAAATAACAAAAACGAGACAATTATTTTTAACAAAAATATATTTAGACAAATATTGGAAGAATGTTAGACTTAAAAAAATATTAAAAGAAATGCCTGACATCACATAGTTAAGGTTAACACAATATAATGGTTATAAATATATTCTTGACACAATAAAGGAACTGACTAGCAACACAACAAATATACAGGATTTTGGTATCACCCTGTAGGTTTATTTAACATTTATAGGTTTTCGGTAACATATACCTACATTTATACAAGGTCAATATAAAAGTCTGCACTGCAAAAACACTTTTTAATTTTGAATACTTAGGCTATTTGACAGGTTTTTAAAATGCATTCTATATTATGTAGTAGAGTTTAAGGAACCCAGTAAAAATTGTTTTTTTTTAATTTTGGTACATATTTGCTGAAAAATATCAAATTAAAATTCAATATTCAAATAGCGTGCCAGAACGCTACTTTGACAATATGGCGCTGCATTGGGGTCGGTGACGTCACTTGCCTGTATTCTGATCTGTGGCACATATCATCCACATACATTTGTTGCAAACAAAAAACGAAAGTGCGATTGGATTTACATTTTATCAGTGATTTATGTAACAAAATGAGTTACAAATGGTGTGCAGTTCCAAAATGTACAAATACGTCGTTAAAAACTCCGAAAAACAATTTGTAAGTGTTCCAAAGAATGTCGAAGTGCGCCGAAAGTGATTGCATCTTTCTCGGGGGGATCCTAATGACATAGCGAATAGTACAATTATTTTCTTCTGTGAAGACCATTTCGATTTAAGTAAACATAATATTTATATTTTGTAATAATTAATTACATTCAGGATGTAAATATTTTTGTTATTGATTTAAGGTTATAATACCTCTAATGTTTTTGGATTTGTACCAAAAAGCTCTACACAACTAGCAATTTTTAAAACTATTTGTTACTTAATGAGAAAAGTGGATAATAATGACAAGGTAGCAGGTCTGTATTTTGATCTTTCAAGAGCATTCGACACTATTGACCATCAACTAATGATGGATAAACTGGAAGGTTATGGGCTGAGGGGTGCAAGTGCTTTATTAATAAAATCATATCTTGCAGAAAGAAAGCAATCAGTATGTGTTACAAGTAATGGGAAGCAGTGGTTCTCTGGGACTAGGGAGGTAAAGCAGGGTGTTCCTCAAGGCTCAATACTGGGCCCAATTTTGTTCCTGCTTTATGTGAACAGTCTTTCTGGGGTGTTTACCTCGGGTCATGTGTGTCAGTATGCTGATGATACATCGGTTGTATTGGCGAGCGGGTGCTTGGGGACCCTATCTGGGGCGTGTTCGGGTGCAGCAGAGCAGATGAGGAATTGGTGCCAACAAAATTATTTAAGATTAAACGCAGATAAGACTGGACTAATAACATTTGAAAAGTCGTTAACACGAAGTCATTCCCTTTATGCTAAGATGAATGGTAAATCCATCCCGGTAGTCAACAACATTAAATTTCTAGGAGTTATAATTGATTCAAACTTAAGTTGGAAAGACCATATACACTCGCTGCAATCTAAATTGAACAGTATGTGTGCATTGATACGAAGATTGAGAGATTCACTTTTCGTAGACAGTATTCGTAGTTTCTATTTTGCTTGTGTTCAGTCCCTTATAAGTTATGGGATTCTGTTTTGGGGATCTTCCACACATGCGATCAATATCTTTAGAACTCAGAAGCGTATTATCAGATGCATACTTAAAATTCATCCTCGATCCTATTGTAAACTGCATTTTAATAGTCTGGGTTTTTTTAACTGTTCCTAGTCTTTATTTCTTAGCCTTAGTAATGTTTGTTAAAAAATCCTCATTTATTCAGTGTAAACTCTGATTTTTACTCCAACTCCATGACAATTGTTACTAGAGGCAGGGTGGTCTTAGTATTCTTCTCATGCACTCAACATTTTTTGAGAGGGGACCTTATTATCGTGCAGTGAAGGCTTATAAATCTTTGCCATCTAGCTTGAGGAAATAGAGAACAAGGATAAATTTCGAAAGGCTGTGATGCAGTTTTTGCAGAGTAAATGTTTCTACTCTTTCAACTTTGATTATTAATTAAATTGTTTTTTATGTACATGTAAGAGTGTTTCATCTTGATTGTTATTGTGCACACAGTTTTAATTGGTTTTAATTAATTGTATTTATACTTTTTATGATTTTAATATGTTAATGTCTCTTGCAACTCACTTCGACTATTTCCGCTGTTTTCCATAATATTAGTTAAAAATAATAGCTACAGAGTCTTATGCTTTCAATAAGCATTACACTAAAAGATCCCGACTAACTATAAAAGTTCTTGCTTGCTGTGGAAGTTCATCATTATTTCACTTTCTTATGATATAATTTAAGTTACCACTAAAGTGTTATTTTACTTACTTTGCTGTTTTCACATTTTTTAGCTCTGAAGCATAAAAGTCGGAATTATTTTTGAAAAATAATCCGACCATGATTGCGTCGACTTGGGGCAGGTTTCTGCTGTCTCCTTTTACAAAATCGTTGTCTATTGTAAAAGTACTTGACAGAATTTGTAAAATATTGCAAATAAATCACACAGAAACAATGGATAATATAGGAAAATCTTATTAAAACAGTTTCGAAAGCGAATATATCACAAGTAGGCGCAAGTAGGCAAACGAGGTTTACAAGCAGGTGATGTGCTAACTCGACCAATCAGGGGCGTGTTGTGTCACGTGACAAACGTTTAAAATTATTATTAATTATTATTTTCAACTAGCGTTAATAAATTCCCATTTTTAAACTCTTAATGTATACTGATAACAGTAATTGACACTTTATTTTGCATTTTCAAATAGCCTATTGTTCAAAAAAAAATTTTTTGAATGAAGGTACCGCCTCAAGAAAAAATAATTTTGATGGCGTCTGATTTGAAGTGAAATCTACAGTGAAAATAAAAAATATCAAACTGTGGTCCAGCAATATAATATTATAATAAGGTTCATTCTTGCAAACCTTAATGCTGACCCTGGTATACATATACCGGGTGTCCCAACAAAGAGCTCACCCTTACAACTTCTTTGTTGTTTGAGATACAAAAATTAAATTTGGTGCGTAGGTATATCCCATGAATATTTACTGTTTGACGTATTCAGTCGTTTCCTGTCACTTCCGTTTTAGCCGGAAATGACCTTAATTTTGTTATTTTAAATAGGAGATTGGGAATTGCAGGTCTAAAAGTACGTCCATAAGTGCATATTTATGTTATATACCTACGCACCAAATTTTATTTTTGTACCTTTAAAATTATATAGGTTATAGGGATGAGCTACCTGCTAGGTATATACAGGGTGTCCAGGAAAATGTGGGAAATTTCCCGGATATGAAAAAAGCTCTCTGGAAGCCAATATTTTCAAAGTATACGAAAAGAGTTTCTATGAACTTATAGTATTCTTTTCATATCCGGGAGAATTCTCTCATTTTTTCGGATACTATGTGCTAAAAATACAAACCATTTTACTAACATGGGTGGTCAATAAGGAGGAACAATAATACCACATGTAATTGAAGGAGAACCATCAGGAACCAATTCCAATTTGACACAACTCCACGAAATACATTTTGTACTAACTGTATAGATAGGAAAGAGATTCTTATTCGGCCTTCTTCAAGAGCTGTCTACGTTCGTTGATGTCGATGATTGCAAGATTTTTAGCAGCTACTACACAGTGGAGGAGAGAGATAAAGGTCTTTGCCAGCATAATGGGGGCGCTGAGGTACAGGATTATTCTGAAGAGCGACAGTCCAACAACTACAAAAACATAATGCATATCTCCTGTAACCAGTGTCCAAGTAAGAAAGGACGCCGATTGTATCTCAGAAAATGTTTATCGCACAGCGTTGGGGAAAAAAATATTTTCAGTGAAAGTGGTCAGAGAAAAATGACTGGAAATTATTTTCAAAGTTATTGAAATGGCCGCTAGAGGGCGTAAAGTGATGTTTCTGTGAATTTGCTGTACTAAAGTAACAATAAATATCTGATTTTTAAAGTCGAGGATAATCTGAACATTTTTGTTTGACGATTTTTGCTACAACTCTAAAATAAAGCAATGGTGGGTATTCAAAGGTTTCAAAGTAAACACGCGGTATTTTCGAAACCGCTGAGCCAATTTTAACAAGCTTAGGTTAGTTGGCGAGGGGCTTTTCTTGGGCTATAAATGTTATAATATTTAAGGTTTTGTTAGTTTCACATGTCGCCGCTAGAGGAGCTTTTTTCGATAATCCGACAGAAATGGATAATTTTCTCAAAAAAATTAAATGCATTGGTATAATTTTTTTGTAATGAAAAAGTAGCTAAATAATGCCTAAACAAACAAAAACAGTATCTCAATATCTTGTTCCTTTTCAAAATTTAGGCCAAAGAAAATTTTATATGTCAATATCTCAAAAACTATAAAAGCTACAAGAAATTTTATATGACATTAATTATGTTTACGACCTTTAATTTAGGTTTTAAAATCTTTTCGTTTAAATGCAATACTTTACGAGTTATAATAAAAAAATCAATTTTTCGGGAGTTTTTTTCAAGGTATAGAATTCGCTTTTTTGATTATAACTCGTAAAGTACTGCCTTTAGATGAAAAGTTTATTTAACTAAATTGAGGAGTTTTTAATAAAAATACACAATTAATGTTTTTTACTGCATTTCTTGTAGCTTTTTGAGTTTTCCGTCAATGAAATTTTCTTTGTTCTAAATATTAGGTAAGAGACAAGATGCTCAATTTTTTCGCGGTATATTTAGGCATTATCTAACTACTTTTTCATAAAAAAGAAAAATTGTACCAATGCGACTTTTTTGAGAAAATTAAGCATTTCTATCAGACAAAGCCCTCTGACGTATGTGCTTCAAACATTTTAAGATTTGTAGCCCAAGAGTACTCTTTCAAACTAGCCCAAGTCTGTTAAAAATCGGCTTAGCCGTTTCAAAAGATACAGGGTGTGTTTACAGAAACCTTTATCTCTAGACATATAGCAAAAATTGTTAAACAAAAAAGGTTCAGATTAGATATTTTTTGTTGGGTTAATATAGCAAAATTTACGAAACATCACTTTTTTAGATTCAAGATTGCAGTTAAGCCCCCTAGCAGAAACTAGAAAATAATTTCCAGCTATTTCCCTTGACCACTTTTACTAAAATATTTTTCCCCAAGCGTAATGCGATAATATTTTCTGATACAGCTGACGTCATTTCTTATTTGGACACCCAATACATTAAAATTTAATTCTGAATAACTCTGGGTAATTGTCTTGAAAGTTGTCTCCTTTTTGATTTTGACTAAATTTGGTATACAGGAGTTTTTGGGGCGCTGATTACGAATCCGAAAAAATATTTTTCGGCAACGTTTCGTTTTTCGAGATATTCATCATCAAAGGGAAAATCAAACTAACCTCATTTTCACTATATTCGTCCTTCTTTTTCTACACAATTCTTGATTTTTACACTAAAAGTGGCGCACAATATTTTATGAACACCTTTTAAAACAATGTACTTTTATTTATTTTACAACTTTTTTTCAATTAAATTGCTAACTTTCAAGTTCAAAGGCAGCAGGCATTTTGCCCATAAGATCCCTAGTGTATACCTGGTTGCTGACCACGTTGCGGCGTGTGAAAGTGGAGGTTTGCAATTAAAGGAAAAAAATAAAAAAAAAAACAATTTTTTAAAAAAGGTGTTTGTAAAATTTTGTGTAACTGTGTAAATAAAAATTTCCCTGCAAAAAAGAAGGAGGAAAGTGTAAATAGGTTAGTTTGTTAACTTTGATATCTCAAAAACAAACGTTGATAAAAAATATTTTTAGATTGTAATTGCAAAACTTAAACCAAATTTGGTCAAAATCGAAAAAAGGCAACCGGACAATTACCTAACTGAAATATATCGATGATTAAGCGGGGACAAAATTTTAAACTTTAAAATACTTACCCAATGGTCCTTCAAGTAGAGCAGGTAGAGACTAAAAAAAGGCTTCATTTCCTGCACACATAATGAACAGGACTGTACGATTTGTGTAATAAACACTCATTATTGGATTTTCAGACATATCGATGAATTTGTGGCTTTGTTTTCCTTGTAAAATACTCCTAAAAAAATAGTGAAAATTATATAAACAAAATTTTATTAATCCACCCCTGTAGTTCAGTCTTTGAGCATATACCTGCTAGAGGCAGCCATGCTGCTCAGCCTTGTGAACAAGTATGTCGGAGAAAAAGAAGAATAGGAGTATTACCTTTCTCTTGGATTGGTGGGGAGGTCCTCTGACCAATCAGGCATGTGAGCGTGAAGCGAGAGAAAAAAGTTAAGCAGTAAGGTTGCCTCTATAAGGTATATGCTTAAGAAATCAGTTGAACAATATACAAGTACTGACCTGAATGGTATAAGAAAATTTGGTATTTTTTTAAGTTTTACCAGAAAAATGCTTTTTGGCAAATTTTTTTCATAAATAATACAAGAAAAAAAACCATGGAATAAAAAACTTACGCATGGAGGTAAATCCAATGACAAGCTATATCAATACACATAGAGAGCAGTAGAGGAAACATATATTTAGGATATAAATGAGCCAGAACAGCTACCAATCCCATGGTGCCGCATCTATCGGTAAGTTGATCCAGCATAGCTCCAAATTTGGTTCCCTGATTGAAGTATCTTAAAATTAAACATTAATTTAATTGTAGTCAATATTTAAATAACTTATTTTTCATGTTTAAGCAAGAAACTTATTGAAAATATTTAGTATATTCACCTGGCTGCATGTCCATCGAATGCATCAAGTAAAGCAGACACAACATAGCATACTGTCGCTATAATATAATTCTGGAAGGGATGAAATAGAACGCTATAATTGCTAGTATTATTCTCCATATCCTGAAACCATAGAAATATAAAAAATGTTTTAATTTTTATCCTATGATCTCATGTAAACAGTAATGAAATTTGAATTATTTTTAGCTTATACAAAAGTAAACTTTACCAATTATATTTGGAACAAAGATAAAGATGTTTTCTTCAGTTTCTTGGGACATTTTGCGTCTTTTCTTGTATTATTTATTAAATTAACCCCTTTTTTTAGATTTATTGACAAATTTTCATTAACATGCGCCGATACAACTGACAGGTGCCAAACCCATATGGGATCATTATTGGACGTTGCCAATGTAAACTTGTTTACATAATGCGTATGAAAGAAATAAAAAAAAAACATACAATTGGTGCTCTTGAAAAAAATTTTATATAAAAATTTAAATTTTTTCCCGTTAAAACTTTATATTTACGTCAAGTTTAAAATTAAATTTTAAAAATTTAAAATAAATCAGGAAATTTATAGATAACCAAGAAGATCTGGCAATGACAAAGAGTGTGAATGTTTAGTTGCCTACCCATGTGTTTTCGAATATTAATTAAGCTAATGATAAATTGTTATCGTTTTTTTATCACAGCTGATTAAAACAACTTTAAAAATAGATACAAATCTTTTTTATCTACTTTACAATGTAATTATTGTTTAAAAAATGCGAAATAGATAATAAAATTAAATTTTCGCTTTCACCGTTTGATGTCGCCACGTGCCGTGCCTGTCACTTTCAGAAGTTTTGCTAATGTTAATGGCGGATGGTGAAAATGTGATTTTTCTAATTTTCGCGAAAATTTCGGCATTCTAGACTTTAAACCGATTTGAACGGCCTCCGGAAAATTCTCCGCGAACGCGTGGTGTGATCGGGGTCGCCGTTAAAATGTCCCAAATACATTTTTAAAAAGGTAAAATTCTAATTAAATGAAGGCTTATTTTTGTGTAATTGGGCTTTTGGACATGGCCCCATTGCCCGATAATGATAAAAACCCCCCATAAAACAGACAAGAATAAAGAGGAAAAAAGGGAAAGACAGCACCAAAGAACCCAGAAAGATGAGAAGGTAAGTACCAATTTATATACCACTTTTAAATATTTATTTTTCTTGTATAGTTTCTTCTCTAAAGAAAATGTTGATTTCAGTGATTTCCCAACATATTTACGGGGATATTATCATGGGAAAATAAATATTTGTGACCTTAAGCTGCATTATAAACCCAGCGCTAATCAACTGACTGGTTTTTTTCCAATAAAAATAACCCAAATTCAAATGACATGGTCACTTTTTTTTCATCAAATTGCATTCCTGTGAGCCAAGGTCTTTCTAATTATTGTGGACATTTTTAAGACAAATTTACCAATTTTCTTTAAAATATTATTTACATCCCAACGTTTACTTTTTTCCAACCTGCCTTTAAAAATTCTTTATTGGGATATATGGAATTGGGTTTTATTTTGGCGCACAACATTTTGTGTGGGTGGAAGCTGAAGTTGATATAAATATCATTTTATGTTGTTATTTTCAATTACCTATTTATGTTTTGGTTAAATTATTTAGAACACAAAGATTTTAGTCCAGTAAGTAAATGAAGGGACAAAGCTGTAAATAAATTTGGGCAGTTTTCTTTGTGGCGCAATTTTTAGATCTTCAGGGATGCTTTTAAGCAAAAAAAAAGTTTTTTACCATTAACAGGTGGGAAGGGCTGAAAATGGCTCCTCAAGGCCTGAAAAATGGGTTTTCGCTATTATCTGCCAAAATAACGAATTGAAGAATTTTTGTATAGACAAAAAATGAAGATCGCCTTGTAATCTACAAAAATGGTCCTTATAATTTTTTTGACAAATCGATAGTTTCCGCGAAAACGGGACCGAAAAGTCCCCTTATTTCAGCTGCCGCTCTACTGCTAAAATGCCGCTATCTTCATGGATTCACTTATAAGCGGGCGTACGAATTGTTCCATTACTCTTGCAATAATGTACATTTTTTAATAATTCAAAGTTCATCGGAATGAGAAAACCAAGGAAGTTTAAAGGTGTATGTATACTGTAGAACAAAATTGTCCAGGGGTGCAGGGCAGCGGGAATAGGGGGATTGGCCCCGCGGAGTTTGCGCAATGAATAGTAGGTCAGGGCCGGACTTCCATAATTCTTTGTTATTATATATATATAAAGTTGACATCATCAAATGACAAATTCAATCATTTACTGTTTTTTTTATTTTTTGCACAAAATTGTTGGTTATTAAAAGATACTACTATAGAATATTTACAATTATTGTGTAATATTGGATTTTATATCATCTGATATAATATGGAAAAAATTGTTGGTGCCACTTTACAGCCTTCTATTTAAATGGTCGATGTTTTTGGGAGTTTTGTATTTTTACCAAAAATGTTTGAAAATAAATAAAAACCCGATTTTTTAAAATAAATTTTAAACATTGTATGATAGTTTCATGTACTTATCACCAATTTTGTGATAAAAGAAGGGCAAGATAGTGTAAATGAGTTTAATCTAATCCTAAGATTTTGGTTGTACATTAAAAAGTGAAACTTTTTATAACTGCTTTTTAGGCATATACTTTTCACTAATAACAAACATTTATAAGACAGAATAACAGTGGTTAAAAATGTTTAGTAACCTTTGGTACCAAGCTATCCATTGTAATAGTATCCGTTAAATATTATGTGTCTACAGTATGTCGAGCTTAAAAAGTTGATAATGTAAGTTTAAGAAACCAAAAATCTAATTTCTTTTTAAACAAATACAGAACAAGCAAAAAGAAACTTTAACATAAAATTATACTTTCTTTCATTCAATTAGAGGGACCTGTATATATTAAAATTTGCCTGGTCTGCCCAGTAATTAATAACTTTCAGAAGAATGTACTAAATTATTAAATGAAGTAAAAATACCTAAATGTAAACCTTATTTCTTTTTAATAATCCACAGAAATACACAAACATTGTGGAAATCATCTAAAAGATAGTTAAGATTGCCTTACTTTTCTCACTGTTATTTCCTATGAAATTTTCATTTTCTATTATTCATAATTGATATATTATTATTTATTCGGTTACCTAACGTTACGTCTCATAAGAAGCACCTAATTTAAATATAAGAAATACTACCTAAAGTAAAAAATGCCACGTATGTTACCCTTGGATTTGTGAGACAAAACCATACAACCTCTAGTCATTTTGTTACGATATTATAAGTAACAAACAATTAACACAAAATTATAGTCACAATTTAATAAACACTAATCACTAAAATAAGAAGGTTTTTATCAATCAGAAAAAACTTCTGCAACCACAAAATATAATCACACAAAGCAAAACAATCGAAACTAATACGGCGCAAAGGGCACAAACCACAACGAAAAAAACGAAAAAAAACTCCGGCTCTCATAAAAGTATAATGTGTTGCCTAACTAAAACTGATTTATCAGTGTGTAAGTAAAGGGAACACATTAAAAATTTTTTTGGAATTTTGTTATTGCGCAGAATCGGCGGGGCCAACTGTGACAGTTGTTTTCATACTGGGCTGGACATTTTTTGATCGAATGGGCCATAGCATTGGGCTTCCATACACCTTTAAACTTCCTTGGAGAAAACCCGTACCTATCATTGCATATGAGTTTGGGTCCATTCTGGACTATTTATATTGTTTTACTGTTGTTAGATGATGTAGATACAGTAGATAGCTTTTACCAAATTAATGTTGGGGTGCCCCGGGGCTCAGTGCTGGCACCCACGCTGTTTCTTCTACACATTTACGATCTTCTCTCTTCTACAATCAATCCTATTCATAGTTTTTTTACTGCCGGTAGTACTGTCACTCTAATATTTAATTTCTGAAGCCAGCCAATAAGCTAAAAACTAATGTTGGTTTGGGGCGCTATAACACAGTTATGTTCGCTGTCGTGAAAAAAATTGCCTATGCTCACTCATTACATATGACTAGATATGTTAAATTTAAAATATTTTATTTTTTTACATATTGTAAAAATTTGTAAAAATCGTAAAAGTTGAGTTATCAATTTATTTTTTATTGTTTATTTTTTTTGATGCGCAACAAGAAAAAAATAAAAATATTGCAAAATATTATCGGATGACCCTCAAATTTGCAGTCAAAAGTCAAAATTTTGAATTTTTGAATTTTCAATTGCAAAAATTATTATGAATCGGTTGTTTTTTGATCATATAACAATTTTTATCATAACATCGAAAAATAAGGATATTTACAATTGTTTTTTTTAATGTTTTCCTTATCATTGGATTTATGAAAAAAATTGTTTAAAACTATAAAAACAATGATTTCATGACGATTTTTTAACTTGAAAGGTCAAAATAGTTATTTACATTACAAGATGCGAAAGTTTACTTTTTGGTGTGAGGTGGTTTTTAAATGGCGGGGGCGAAGCCAGGCTATTTAAAACCCCCGAACACTTGAAGGCCTTTCGCATCGTGAAATGTATGATATTTTCTGCTACTGTTCTATGTATCGCATAATTTAATAATCATTAACATCATGTTTTAATAGAAATATCAGAGATTTTGAAAAATTTTACCTGTTAAAAATTAATCCATAGCAACAAAATTTATTGTTGACATTGTCTGTCATCAGCACTTGTCAGATTTTGAATTATTGTTAATTTAGTATAAATCCATTCCCATTTTAAAATGTTAAATGAATATGAAAATGGCTTCAAAAGGCAGCTGACCTTGCGTGTGCCTCACTTCTGCCAACAAATCAAAAGAGAGGTACCATCAAACATATAAATCGTTTTCTGAATGGCTTGCTACAAAAAATGTGAGGCGGATTGACGAGAATGTGATGTTGGCGTATTTTAAAAGAAAAATCCGAGTCTTTATCACCACCAACCCTCTGGTCTGTATATTCCATGCTCAAGTTAACAATTTCCGTAAAAAAAAATCAAGATATCTTTGGGAGTTCAAGAAACTAGTTGCTTTTATTAAAAGGAAAAACGATGGTTATGAGGCAAAAAAGAAAAAAAATTTTTAAAAAAGAAGAAATCATAAATTTTTTACTTAACGCGCCTGATAAAAAGTTAGTTAGCAATGAAAGTAATAGCCATTATGGGAGTGGCTGGGGCATGCCGGACAGACGGAAATATACAGAATGAAGCTAAGTGATGTAGAAATAAGAAATGACGTGGCTATAGTAAAAATAGTGGAGTCTAAAAATAAAGTTAAAGAAATTTTTGTAGTAACCAAGGGATGAAGGCTCAGTTCCTTATGTAAAATTTCTACAGGAATATATTAAGCTGAGACCAAGGAATGCTCTAGATGAGCGTTTATTGTATCGTTATGAAAGAGGTAAATGTGTTAATCAAGTAATTGGAAAGCACACTATTTCAAATGTACCTAAAGAAATTGCGAAGTTTTTGAAGCTTGAAGACATCAGTAGATACACTGGCCATTCTTTTAGAAGAACGTCAACTACGTTCCTTGCCAATGCTTCGGATGTCGATATTTTGGAAAAGGCATGGAGGTTGGAAGTCTTCTTCTGTTGCGGAGGGATATATTGCTGAATCCTATAGTAATAAGGTGGAAATTTCAAAGAAGATTTTACACGAAATTCCTACCAATATTTCCTCTAATGAAGTAACAGTGAAAAATATGAATATTAACCTAGTTAAAGGTGATAACGATACCCCAACAACAAAAATTTTAAAAAATGTTAATTCAAGTTTTTTCCTCCAATTTCTTTTGCTAATTGCTCAAATTACACAATTACTTTTAATGTTAATACCTAACCTAGTTTTTTAAATAATTTTGTCATAAATTAGTTACTTTTTAAAATAAATCCTAATATTTCCCACAAGCATATTTTCTTTTTTCCTCTTACTTTTTTTTTTCCAGGCGCTGAAAATATTACTTTCGTAGCCAAACGCTTAGCAACCAGGTAACACAAAGGTTCTCTTTGTTATCATTCGCGTTTTCTAGGACCACAAAGTTTTCTTATTTATACAGTAGTAGAAAAAATCTATTTTTTGACTATTGAATAAAAAAAAAGGTCATGCATTAATTTTTCATAAAATTTCTTTTTTTTTCTTGTTGGGCATCAACAATAGATCAATTAAAAAAAAATCAAAAAACCGATTTTTAAATTTTCAAATTTTTTTTTATCGAGAAATTCATTTTGGAAAAAAGATTTTTTTTGGTTTGTTCTGGTTATTTTTTTTTTTAATGTTCTACTTGTCATTGGATTCAAAATTTTTGATTTTTTTTTAATATAGAACAAAATGAAAAAAAAAACTTTCCGATAGGTCAATTTTTCGATTTTTTATGGCCAAAAAACAGTGGAATCCCACTACTATATAATTACCTGTAAAAAATTGTAATCACAGTGTGAGTGTACCATTGTTGATCCCCCACAATTTAACATTTTTTAAATTGAATCACAGGATCGTCCTGCAAGTTATTTCGCTTTTGTAGTTGGTTACATCTCTTACAAAAAAGAAGCAGGGAAAGTGGAAAGGGTGGGGCTTTTCCAGAGAAACTCAAAACGGATGCATGAGAAAATAAACCAGACGATTTGTTATAAAATAACGTTTTTGGAAATTTTTAAATATTTCTTTCTCCAGATAAATTGAAAAGGAATTTTTTAGTCAGGGCTTCTCCGGATGAAGTCAAAAGGGATGCAGAAAGAGTAAACCAGATGATTTCTTATAAAATTCGTCTTTTTGTAGTTTGTTAAAACTCATATTAGTTACTGATTTTTTTTCCTTAGACGTTATCTAACCTAAACGATCGGGAATTGAAGGCTTTGCTGGACGAAGCGATCAATTACAAGAATCCCAAAGACAGAGAAGGAAAGAGCGAACTCTTTAATGTAAGTATATAAATATGCTGATTGGTTTACAACATTTGAAAACGGTGTTTCGTATATTTAATGTATGATCTGCGATCATATACTCACTAGAGGCAGCCGTGCCGCTCGGCCGTGCGACAAGTATGCGGGAGAGAGAAAGAAGAATAGCACCATAACCTTGCTCTCTCGCTTCACCAAACAGGCACGTGAAACGACAGAGAAAGGTTCAGCTGCTATTCTTCTGTCTTTCTCACATGATACTTGTTCGCACGGCCGAGAGGCCGGGCTGCTCTAGTAGGTATATGCTTCAAAGTTTTCTGCGAACAGCGTGTGAGAGAGAAAGACGTATAAAAGTATAAGCTTTCTCTCTCGCTCTCCATGATAATATTGGTTGGAGCTGTAACTTGGTCCGGCCATATCGCCCTACAGATTTAGGGTTTTTTGACCGTCGCACCAATCGATATAAGGGCTTTTTTCGAGCACTAAGCACGTATTCGTTGTTGACACAGGACCTTCTACTGGAAGCGGAGGAGTCCGAGCGAATTGCGCGGGCCACCTCAGCCGGCGGTTCCGAATTGGTGCGGCACTGCAACCCGGCGGCGCGCAGGCAGCGCCACAGCGGGGGCGGCAAAGGCCGACGCTACGGGGGCCCGAGCAGTTCGGGGTTGATGGGGAGGAATGTCAGTGAAAGGTAAGTGGTAAAATTTGATATGATATCAGTTTTATTTTGAAAGTGGAAAATGTTGATTTTTTTTCAAATTAATATGTAAAAATGAAGGTTTATATATCACCAACCCCATTTAACTGGATAACCTTGCATTCTTTGACATTTCTTTGTTTAGAGCTACACACGGCGGATCTTTGGATAACCTAGATAACCTAGCTAAAGGGGAACTGTTGGAGGCGACCTGCAGGAGACTGCGGGGCGCCCGAAAGTCCAGCACCAGCTCTAGCGGGGCATCGTCCAACTGCGGTGGCTATCAAGTCAGAGTCAGCGCTCGACAAAGGAAGGAGGTGAGTAAAGGGATAATATTTTATTTGTAGTTAATGATTCAAATTAGCGACAAATTGGAATTAAATTTTTTAAAGTTTTTTTTTTATATGGCCCAAAGACTTGCAATGAATTGGTTGTAATTTTCTTTGTCGAAAACAGCAAGATAGGAAAAAATATCAAGAAACAAAAAAGTTGTATTTTTGGGTACTTAATCTAAAAAAACTATGTAAAAGTTGCTAAAAAGTCAGAAATCGTAGGAAAGCTTTTGAAAGCGTTTGAAATGATCAAATAAATGGTTCAATTTTTTTCTAAAATGTTTTATAAATAAAGCCAAATTTACAATCAGATTCAAGATTTATCAAGTGTTTTAAAAAA